>JAMKCH010034029.1:0-15931 GCA_023653785.1 Ophioderma brevispina | reverse complement strand
AAGGAGTATATATACCAAAAATAATTCTAACTCACCTAAGAGAGCCAGCTTTATCTCCCAAACAAAAAAAATGTCTTTTCAGCCATATCTGCCCTGTTTGTTGAGTCCACCCATCAGATCAGTATAGGCCCATCAGAGTTTGCTTTTGTCTGTGTTCGCTTACTAATTCTTGCATCTCATGGGTAGTTTTACTTCCGATATCATTTTGGCTGTTGCCCAGCCACCGAGGTGTGTGTGTCTGGTGGAAGGGATTTTGGCCCTCGCCTTGCCACGCGTCCACGTATAAGGGTACCACTAAAGTTCACCAAAAGTGCATTCTTATAGGGGGCAGTATTTAACAGGGTTACATATACAAATGCACTTCCACAAAATAATGGGTAAATTACTGTACATACTGATTTGCACTCATAAACAGGCCACACTGGTACTTCAGCTAGGCTAGCTGTCATGGGTCACAATCTAACATAGGCTATGTGAATGCATTGTAAAGATGTAATGCACCAAAATCATTAAACTATGGTACTTTCCCACTCCACACACCACCTCGATCATCACCCTCAGTGCATAAAACCAGTACTTGAATAACCTTGTTATCTGACACCACATGCATGAGATGCATGTAGCTGACATGTAAACCTCACCACAGTACAGAGCTATACACAAGGTTAGAGTTGTAGAAGTAACTTAGTTTTCTTTGAAGTCAGGCCTATAAACATTAGATATAAAAAAACTCAATAAACAGTACAAACTACATATCTTAACTTAAATATGAAATCTGTGGCATACATACCTGTAATGAAGATGAGAAATGTCAGCTAGTTCTTGATGAGCTTAGAATGGGTAATAAGTTCACAATTTAGTCCAACACGTGCTTCAGGGGGGGCCGGCCAAGATAGCGTCGTTTTTGCCGTTCCCATAGGTTTAGCACGTAATCACAAAAACTTGACAAATATTCTAAAGTCGAAAATATGTTTAATATCAATATTTTTCCACTCAAAATCCGTTGGAGTTGAAGAATCAACTCCAGTGTATTTTTTTTTGTATGAATAACGTTACAAACGGGATCCATTTTGAACGAGGCTTGCTTGACCTCATGTTCAATCGCAAGGTCATCGCTATTTATAGCTGCGGACAGGGCTGCGGACAATGTACCAGGTAGCCTATGCAAGGGCCTATGCACCACCGTGGAATGATTCGTTGACCTGCATGTAGCAATCCTCTCATGTCCGTTCTTTAAAAAAGATTTGATGATAGTTTTGCAGCACAATTATGCACCGCCGACTAAAGCAAGGCAATTTAGATCGGCCGGCTCCGTATGGGAATTCCCACTGGCCACTCACTGATCTATTTATAAATGCGCACAGTGACTTCAACTTTCGGTCACTGTTCAGGCTCGTCCAATGACTCGTTCGGCAGTTTTGCGCTATGAATGAAGCTTGGCCGCCACCGCCTGATGTGCTCGGTGGGGTAACCAGTAATTAGCATATTTGGGGTCACTGATGGGTCAGTTCCCTCAGGCTACAGAATGAGGGCATTAATCCTGAATTTTATAAGAACACAAACATCTCCAAATGTAACACAAACACATGTTGGGCCATTTTGTGTACATTTCAACCAGGGCATGGCCGTATGCAGGATTATGGATTATTATTTTTTTTGGGGTGGATGCAGACTTTTGAACAAGTGGACTTTTTTTTTTATAAAAGGGTGGTACTTTTTTTGGAAAAGTGGACCTAGCCCCCCTAAATGGTACTTTTTTTGGCACTTTTTTATCACACCAAAGTGGACTTTTTTTGTCCAATGTCTCTAAAGTTTGGACCTTTTTAGCAAAATGTTCAGTAAAAGGTAGTGGCTTTAAGGGAAGTTGGTGAACCAAAAACCACCACCCGTTCTCTATACCTGTGACCATTGGTTGGTTGATTATATTGAAGGCGCTTCAGCAACAATGGCTATTGCGCCATTACTATGTAGACTACACAACAGTTAACGGTAATTCAATTCCTCAGTTAGACAATGGTAGACAGGTGGTTACGTTGTACTGTATCTCACACACAAAAACGTATCGTGTCGGAGCCACCCCAAGCTGAGTCAACCGGCTGTGGTAGATAGGCCTCGCACCCACAACTATACGCGTACTACGTCTATATGGCTGAAGACACAGCCGTATCCATCCGGTTACCCTGGTACCCATCTCCGGCAATATCCAAAGCTCATTGCTAGGAACTGCTCAGTAGGGATAAGCAAACATTCAAAGCATTAAACCGGCTGGAACAACACATAAGCCCTGCGCTTAATCCGTCTGGTACCACATGGATGTTGGGATTGGGTTTGCCGCCGCTACACTAACTAGAACGGCACGTTCGGACCTTTACCAGACACCTTGATTAACTTGGCTACCCTTACTAGTGCTAATGCACTGACATCACTCAAAGTTATGAATCGAATAAGGGCCCCATGTCACTGGGGAAAACGCGGAAAGTAGGTCCAACTCTTCGAAATCCTTCAAAATGCCCAAAATTGCACAACACTGATTCTCGCCCCCCAAATTTTGTGAATCCTTGTACAATTTTACATTAATTTTCGCGTATTCGCTAATTTTCGCTATCTTCTGTGCAATTTTTCGCCCATTGACATTGGGCTACCATAGTTTCTCATATCGGGGGAAGATTTTTGAAGGCCACAAATTGACTTGAAGTCTGGGGCCGGAGTTTTATTTAGTTGAAAACAATAAGTGGTTGATGTTTTGGCAAAGCCTAAAAACTGATAGAAAACTACTGTTAAAATAATGTATTTTGAGTCATTCTGGCGTACTTTTTAAATTTTGTCACAAATTTTCTGGTTTGCATGCTAAATACCTGATAGACCAGGAAAATATTTAATAGAAATAAAACCCATTCTTCTAATAACCAAATTTCCAAGAACAAAGGACCGATCACTATACCATGCAGAGGAGGGGTGAAATGATCCCTTTTTGGTACATCTCTGTACCCCGTTTGCAGGGCTCGCGCTAAGAATTTTTGCAACACACTGGCTTTGATCGGGCCTTTGATCATGTTGATAGATCAAAGTATGGGAAAATTGTACAATCTTAAAATGGCATAGCAAATGGCAGAAAAGGTGTATCAAGCTGCTATGGCTATACCACCTATCCTAGTCTGCCCCTTTGCCACTAAGAACCCCCCCGGTCGCAATACAAGGAGAATATGTCATGTTCACTGGGGTTACCTATTAGGGCCGATTTTTTGCCCTCACATAGAAGCATCTTTTTGATACAAATTTTGGATATAAAATGGATCGTTAGCCCCAATTAATTGGTGCGAGCTATGAGTTGCAAAATATTTTAAAACTCATTGGCGAGACCAATTAATATTGGGCGTAAATCAGCCAATTTTATCATTATCCTGTTTTGGTCTGATATTTTCACACACCTGGACTCCTCAAAACATTTGAGTTAATCGATCCAGCCGTTTTGGTAGTACCGGTAGTTAGTAAAAACTGGCCCATACGCATGGGGTGTCGGGGGGCCCCAAATTCCACAAGGGCAAAAGGTTAGTGATTTATCTGAAAGAATCAAAATATTTGAAATTTTCAGAATAGCTTACAAGTGAAGGACAAGTTTGTAAATTCTCAATTAAGTTACTTTTTTTCAACTGAGAAGTGACAAAAAAGGAACAAAACCGCATGTTCAAAGATAAGAACTCCATTCACTTAGGTGTTTTAGTAAGTGTCCTAACTGTACACTTAATGCCTAAAATATCAGCTTTTCCTTACTGGTGCTTCTGGTCCTATCATTTGTAGGGTATGTTTAGGATACCTATACTAGTTGCAACATGCCAAAAATCGGATTTTGATGATTTTTTCGATTTCTGATTGATTAACTCACTGTGTGCCTTAAAGTATAAGGAGTGGGTAGCAAATTTCATTTTGGTAAATTTCCGGGATTGTCGGGCCGTAGCCAGGGGGTGAGAAGGGTGCGACGCACCCCCCCCAAAAATGACAAGGTCAGCTTTATGATTTTGAAGGTCCCCTTTGCCATGTTTAGTCCGCTTTGTCCAGTTTAAGTTTGCCTGATGTTTGCTAAAATGTAGAGGTTGGCAGGTTTTTTATGACGTGAATAGAAGCATCGATTAATACTACATCATTATGCCTGGTTTGTGCTATTGTACTGTTCTGCTTAATGCTGCGATGATGTCTGTCACCTTAACCCCCCCCCCACCGTTTTCAGAATTGTAATCGCGTGGAAAAAATTTGGGTCAACCTGCGAGCGCCGAGCTAAAAAAATGGTTTTTTTTTGGTACTCAAAAATGTCCACTTCTGGCTAAATACGCACCCCCACGATAAATTACTGGCTACGGGCCTGGGGATTGTCAAACATCTGGCCATACAGTTTAATTTTTGCGAAGTTATAATTTTGTTTGTTGAGTTATGCATGGAGTTCATTGACGAGTTTTAATGTGTCAAGATCATCGTTAGTTTATGTTTTGCAGTGTGTGTTTTTAGAGTTCCCTTTTGTGTGTGGTACTCCGCAAAAGGCAGGTAACTGCCTAGTAAGTAATAAAATATTACCTGATTTACACTTCAAAAATCTGAATTAAATTGAAATATTCCTGTAGAGACAAATTGTTTCAAGTGTTTTTTTAATTGGAAATAACCTAACTTTATTATGATAATTTTTAATATTTTTTTTGGGTGTTTGTATATTTTCTAACCTTTCTATATTGTTGCATCCAGTAAATAAAAAAATCATACAACATTATTTAGATATGCATTGGACAGTTTTTTAAAGCTTATCACAACGATTAAAAAAGAAACTTATTTCAACATATTTACTTCGCTTTTGGCTCATTTTTCTGAGGCAATAATTTAAACCCTGTGATCTTCCACCCTTTTTTTACAGTGCTCTGATTGGCTCATTACATGATATTACATTATCTTGTCTCTGATTAACCAATCAAAACAGACTTTCCATATAAGTGTCCAACTTTCAAGCTTTCATAGCATCTCTGTGATTGGACTAATTATTGCTCATAAATTAGGTGGTGTAGAGGTGCCCCACCCTTACAACATATACTAGTATTTGCTCTATTTCATAGAAGAAATTTTCTTCTCTATTCGCAGGAAGGGCCCATCACAACATTGTAATTTATATTTTCAATCGAACTAACCGTTTAATGTGAGTGGTAATGTGTTTTTATTTATTTACAATAACCATACGAGTATGTAACAAACTATATTGATGATTATCGTAAACACCCTATTTTAGCCTGTAGCATCATCCATCCCCATCCCCCCACTTACCACAACACACCATCAAACCTGAGATGTTTGTACAATTAACAAACTGTATTTTTTTGTATGATCAGGTAGTGCACCTTTACCCATAACAACATATACATGGAAAATGATTGAAGGGAGCATGGAGCAGTGTACATTAAATCCACACACATCTAGTGCCCCGGTTAAATTTAAAGGCTGACTCATCTGAGATTTTCCGTTTTCATGCAGTAAATAATTATATGCACAGCATAACAGTGTCATGGGTACTGTGTATAACAAAAATTCTTGATCCGTAATTTTATAACAAAGTTGTGATTTTCCACATGAAGGACTTTGATTTGAGCTTTATTTCACACAGTGAGTATGGACACCTATTATGTATATGCAAAAAATATGATTTGTTTGAAAATTGAGTGCGCCCTCATCGGGAAATATCTGAGTGAGCCTTTAAATGTTTATTTATATCAGACTACGTGAAAGCTAATGGACTACTACAGATTCTGAGATATTCTTCAAGATACTTATATTTTATTACGAACAAATTGTGTACAAGAGATAACAATGTGAATGCTTTAGCTAAGCATGTACTATTTTCTGATTGTTAAAATGGATGAGAAATTACAAAACTGTAAGCCAGACTGCATTACTTAGAAGGAATCACACCACTAAATAACTCCCCATAGACTTGTGTACAAAATGACCTCTCACCAAACGTCAATTTCTTGGCTATAAAGCGACTGGTTATTTCAAAACTGGATTTTTTTTGGAAGATTAGGACCATAGCTCTTCAACAAAAATGAAAAAGTCATATGATGAAGGCTGATTTTTTGAGGTACAGAGCATCGAAAGATTTGCATGTTTTCAAAACATCCACGCCTAGTTGAAATCGTAATAGAAATTAAAATTGCAGAGTTTCCCCAAACCCTCAGAAATTATACAAAAATGGCACAGACAAAATCTTTACCACCCAAATGGTTTGTTACTAGTCCACACATTATGATTAATTTCAAATTTCATTTGAAGACACAACTTATCAACATTTTGGGACTCTTCATTTAGGCAAGTGCCATATTTGGGACGCCAACACTGTCTCGGCACTGACGTCGTCTGCTACACCTAGTTTATTTAGTGGTGTGATTCCAGAACCTGTCTTACTACTAGCTAGATTTTGAAGAATGTGTATTGTTCTTAAAGTGTTATCCCACAATCTTGGTCACAAGTAGTTAAGACACAATTATGCCATATGAGGAAAATTTAAGATTTTTAAGGAAAACATTTGTACATTGTTTTGTCCATTTTATCCCCCTGGCTTGAAAAGCAGAGGGTGATATTGCGAGGGCAGGCATGTCCGTATGTGTATGTATGTGTGTTCCAGTTTGGTTAGCTTTTCTAACCAAGGTTAGGTTTTTGTTTTTCAGGTCTCCTTCGAAAAGTTGAAGCCCGATTGAAGCCAGACTTGGGGTTAAGGTGCAATAGGGGTTCCCTCATATGTGCATTATGTCAAAGGGCATGGACCAAGGTCAAAGGTCATCTGAGGTCATGTTCCATACTGCCATCTTGCCAGGGGGATGACGCAAGTTTACTTGCAGTATTTTTTTAATTGGAGTAATAAACATGCATGAATAAAGAAAACCATGCCCAGAAAGACTTTCTGCCAATTTATTAGCAAGCATTTTTGATTCCAACATTTAAAACTTGGAAACTTCATTTAACTTAAACTATTTAAGAGTGAGCATAAAGAACAATGATACATGATCTATCCATCCCCAACCCATATATATCTAGAAATGAAATAGAAGTTGAGATTTCTAATAATTTTCACACCAAATCAAGAACTGGCTGCTATTTTAATAATAATAATAATAACAATCTTGATATAGCGCCTAATGCAGAGGCCTCTAGGCGCTTCACATAGAAAGGAGCAATTATATCAATATGACAAATTCAAAAACAAAATTCTAATTTAAAAACAACAATGATATAAAATTATCAATTATACACAATTTCATTTAAAACTTTGGAAACTTCATTTAAGAGTGAGCACACACGTAGTAAATTTTCACACCAAATCAAGAATTGGCTTCTATTTTGGCTACACATAATTTTTTTTTTTTTTCAAAGAAATGATGTAGCTGTCACCTTTATCACCACAAAAAGATGTTTTCTACATCATTCAATACAACTACTGATCTGTTATGTTTCCCTGTGTGAATGCAGGAGAGCATTGTCTGAAATCAAGAATTGAACCAGAGAGTGTATTGAGTCAATCCCACAATGCACCAATTTTGGGAAATTTCATCTCAATAGGTTCACATGATCCCACAACTCTTATTCTTAACACATAAAACCATGACTTTTATGCTTATTTTAGCCCACAAAGCATTAGTACTTAAGGATTTTTTAGCATGATCATGAAATGTCTTTTTATCCTTAAAGGTGTATGTTCTGATCATCTTTGGGAGTAAGGGTCTGAAGGTAAACCTTGGAAAGACAAAAGTGCTGGTGAGTGGGGTGGAGAGGGAGGTGGTAGCGAGTAAGGTAGACCCATGTGGGGCCGGGGTGTGTGGGAAGAGTGTAAAAGCAAATTCAGTGTGGTGTGAGAAATGTGGGAAATGGATCCATGGGAGATGCACAAAGATGAAGAGAGTGACCCCTATTTTGGCAAGAGATTTTGTGTGTAGAAGATGTGAGAAAGGAGCTGGAGAGATGGTGGAACAGGAGGGAAAAGTTGTGTGATGAGGTGGATGTGAGGTGGCTGTGACAGCGAGAGTGAGGTATGGGTGGGTGAAGTTTAGGGAATGTGGGGAGCTGTTGCAAGGGAAAAGATATCCTTTGAAGATGAAAGGAATGGTGTATAAGAGTTGTGTGAGATCAGTGGTGCTGTATGGGAGTGAGACGTGGTGCCTGAGCAAAAATGAGATGGGGATTTTGAGGAGGACAGAGAGAGCAATGATGAGAGCGATGTGTGGTGTGAAGTTGATGGACGGGATGAAGACTGAGGACATGATGCAGATGTTGGGTTTGGAAGAGGCGGTGGACCGGTTGGCGAAGGCGAATAGTGTACGTTGGTATGGGCATGTGTTGAGGAAGGATGACGAGCATGTGTTAAGAAGGGCTTTTGAGTTCGAGGTGGGAGGTTTGAGGAGGAGGGGACATCCAAAGATGACATGGAAGAAACAAGTGGAGGAGGAGAGTAGGAAGGTTGGGGTGAGGATGGAGGATGCATTGAATCGGGTGAAATGGAAGGAAGGAGTCAGGGCGGTTGCTGTGAATGTGAGGTGAATCCGGCCACCCCCGTTGACGGGAATAAAACCGGATTTAAAACTTTGGTTTAGTAGTAGTAGTTTGGGACCCCCCTGATTTACCTGGAAGTAGTATTGATTTTGATTGCAGATAACAGGCCGTATTTTTCACATTGTCATCCTGGAATTTGAGCCCTCAAATCCATTTCATTCGCAAGATATAAACAAAAATCCGCCGTTTTAATGGTTAACCCTCAATATTAGCACAATATTGAATAGGGCTTTGCAATATGCATTATTGCTTCTACCATCAAAACCACAAGATTGTTTCCCACGGTACTTGATGGGGCGTATGTGCAAGTGCCAGGCTCTCAGTAGAGAACACAATAGACATAAATCGCAACAAGCACCTTTAAACTTTTAGAACACTTTTTTTATCCCCAAGTACTGACATGTGTTTAGTACAGAACAGTATAGATGTGAAGCTTTTAATTTCCCCCGCGTACATGTATCTTTTCATGCTTTTTTTTGCTACTAACCTGGCTGAAACGTTTCTCACAATACTGACATTTGTGAGGCTTTTCTCCTGTATGTATCATTTCATGTTGAGTTCTTTGGCTAGCCTGACTGAAACTTTTCTCACAATATTGGCATTTGTGAGGCTTTTCTCCTGTATGTATCATTTCATGTTGAGTTTTGTTACCAGCCTTGCTGAAACTTTTCTCACAATATTGGCATATGTGAGGTCTCTCCCCTGTATGTACCATTTCATGTTTTGTTTTAGCACTAGCCTTGCTGAAACTTTTCTCACAATATTGGCATTTGTGAGGCCTTTTTCCTGTATGTATCATCTCATGTTCATTTTTGTGACCAGCCATGCTGAAACTTTTCTCACAATATTGGCATTTGTGAGGCCTTTCCCCTGTATGTATCATTTCATGTGTTGTTTTGATGCTAGCATTCCTGAAACTTTTTTCACAATATTGACATTTGTAAGGCTTTTCCCCAGTATGTATCATTTCATGTAGAGTTTTGCTGCCAGTCTGGCTGAATCTTTTCTCACAATACTGGCATTTATAAGGCTTTTCCCCTGTATGAGTCAGTTCATGTTCAGCTTTGTTACCAACCTGGGTGAACCTTTTCTCACAATACTGGCATTTATGAGGCTTTTCCCCTGTGTGAGTCATTTCATGCTTGGTTTTGTTACTTGCCATACTGAAAGCTCTTTTACAGTATTGACACTTGTAAGGCTTTTCTCCTGTGTGAGTCATTTCATGCCTTGTCTTGCCACTTGGCGTAGTGAAAGTTTTTTCACAATATTGACACTTATAAGGCTTTTCTCCTGTGTGTGTTCTCTCATGAACTTTCTTCTGACTGGGATAAGAAAAATACTTGTCACAGTATGTGCATTTGTGAGCTTCTTGCTTGAAATGTGACATTGTTTGGTTTTTCTTTGCACACACCTGATGATTGACTATGCATATGCAGAGGATCCTGTGGTCTTCAGAGGTTATATTGTGAAACCCGATTGCCTGCTTTCTGTAGATGAACTGGCTGTCTAGGTTGATACCAAAGCCTGGAATTAAAAAGTACAGAAAAAAAAAACAATATTAAGAACTAATTGCATGAACACTGAATTAATAAAACAAAATATTATTGTTAACACCTGAAATCTTATTGGATTTGTTTACTCGGAAATCTTTAACCCACAAAGGTGTTAAGGTCGCTATATTAGAGGGGCATTTCATGATTCATAACCACAATCCCTAACGTAACTAAAACAAGAATTACATGTACATGGTGGTGGGTAATTAAGATGGCCCCAAATCTGTGGTTTAATCATATTTTATTGAAAATATGCAAATGAGCTCATTAATATTTTCATAACCTATCCAAAAAGTATACAGCACATGACCTTGTCATGTTCAATCACCGTGCCATGTTAGAACTTCATTGAGTAATCGGTTTAGTCAGGGATCCTAAATAAAGCAGGATAGGACACTTGATCAAGAGAGTGGGGGCATACTGCATGAAATCAATAGCTTATCGATCGCTGGTCGTACGTGGCACTATAAAGTTTTTGCTACGTCATCCCCAGTCCATACGTCATACTGAATAAATTAGGAGCTAATTAGGTAGCTTTATTTGAAATTGTGGCCCCCGCTATTACTATCAATATTGAAATTGTCTATGGGTATTTGTACAGTGTCAAACGCCCCTGGTTTAGTCGTAGTGTGTTGATGAATTTTCTTGAACATTATGCAAATGAAAGTAGCAGGTGACACCAAACTGTTACAATGTAACACAGATAATCCCTGATGACAAAGACTAGTTTCCATCTTGCTTTTATGTTACCTTGTCATCACCCAAACTGTTACAAAGGTAACATGGATAATCCCTGATGACAAAGACTAGTTCTGCCTTGCTTTAATGTTACCTTGGTTGGTACTAACAGGTATTTTATAACTTATCAATTACTCGGGGAAAAAATTTGGCAATCTTTAACCCAAAAAGGTGTTACGGTAGTATATTAGCGGGGCATTTCATGATTCATAACCACATCCCTACGTTAACTAAAACAAAGAATACATGGACAGGTGGTGGGTGGTAATTCAGTGGCCCCAACTCTGTGGTTTAATCAATTTTATTTGACAAATAGGCAAATGAGCTCATTAAATATTTCATAACCTATCCAAAAAAGTATACAGCCCATGACCTTGTCATGTTCAATCACTGTGCCATATTAGAACTTCATTGAGTAATCGGTGTAGTAAGGGATCCGAAATAAAGAAGGAAGGACACTGATCAGAGGAGTGATGCATACTGCATGGAAAATCAGTAGCCTATCGATCGCTGGTCGTAGGTGGCACTGTAAAAATTACGCTACGTCATCCCATGTCATTACGTCATACTGCTAAATTAGAGCTAAAGTTAAGCTTATTGAAATTGGTGGCGAATTACTATCAATATTGAAATTGTCTATGGGCATTGTACAGTGTCACCCGCCTCCATGGTTTATCTGTAGGTGTGGTTTGAGGAATTTTCCTTGCAAATATGCAAATGAAAGTAGAGGTGACACCAAACTGTTACAATGTAACCACAGATAATCCCTGATGACAAAGACTAGATCATCTGCTTATGTCTACCTGTTGGTAATTGTACAGGTCACACCCAAACTGTTACAATAGTAACATGGATAATCCCTGATGACAAAGACTAGTTCTGCCTTGCTTTTAAGTTACCTGGTGGGTAAATTGACAGGTGACATTTAAAACTGTTACTATGTAACACAGATGCTCCATGATAAAGACTAGTTCTGCCTTGCTTTTATATGTAGAGGTCACACCAAATTGTTACAAGATAATGTAAAAAAAGATACTCCTGATGACAAAGACTAGTCTGCTTGTTGTTTATGTTACTTAGTTGGTAAGTAGCAGGTGACTCTAAAACTGTTACAAAACATTGAAACACAGATATCCTGATGACAAGACTAGTTCTGCCTGGCGTCAGGTTACTCGGTATGTAACAGGTGAAACCAAACTGTACAAATAATTCAACACAGTACTCCCTGATGACAAAGATAGTTATGCCTTGCTTAATGTTATCGGTAATGTAACAGGTGACACCAAACACTCTTACAAAGAATGTAACACAAATCCTCCACTGATGACAAGATAAGACGAGTTCGCCTTGCTTGTATGTGACTCTTGGTTGTGGTAATGTAGCAGGTTGACACCAAAATGTTCAAAATAATGGTAACCAAGGTACTCCTGATGACAAAGAGGAGTTCGGCTTGCTTAATGTTTACCTTGGTTGGTATACATGTAATAAGGTTGACACAACTGTTACAAATGTAACACTCCCCCTGATGACAAAGCTTAGGTCCGCCTTGCCTTATGTTATCTGGTTGTTGGTAAGTGTAGCATTGCACCATGTTACAAAAATAACACACTCTTGAGGACAAAGGACTTAGTTTAGACTCGGCTTTTATGTTACCTTAATGGGAATTGTACTAGGTGACACAAACTGTATATTGAAACAACTTTTTATACGGGCAAAGAAAGATTACAGAGGTCATCGATACAAAATTGAACTGTATTTTGTGGTGTTTTAAACAACATTCAAAAATTTGATATGACACTTAGTTCAATGGCTCAGAGTCCTTTCAGGAGGAGACCGATTGTCTTTGCCAAGATGCCATTCATTTTAAATGTGAAATGAGAGATTTCAAATAACAAGGTGTCCTAAAAAGTGTTAAATAATCTGATTGGCACAGGGTATAAAGCTTTTATCAAAAATATCCCACCGGAACGGGTTTTTTTTTAAGCTGAGAACTATTTCTTTGGTACGAAAATTGTGAAATTTCTAATTTTCTAGGGAGCAAATAGGAAATTCAGCCTTGTTTTCTATTGAAATAGCAGCATATACAAATCACCTTAAGTTTTTTATTTAAGTTATTTCTGTAACCAAGATAATGTGAGAGATTATATTGAGTTTTTAATCTATGTGAAACACTTTATCACAGAAGTATGATGACATGACTCTCTCATTGCGCCCTTTAAGTGAATCCATGAACAAGCCAATGACTACTGAATCAAAATACTACACGTAGCTGACCTAAAACCTAACAGTTGGTAATGAAGCTTTGTTACATTAAGCTTTCCCTGAATAACCAGCTTTGTGGGGGTTATGTTATTAAAAATGTCAAAATGGCTGCCCACAATCACCTGAATGAAAACAGCTTGAAAAACAAAGCTCAATAAAAAATGGCGGCCGTGCAGAGAAAAATGGTCAAAACCCATCTTTGCATGAACTGCAATCTGTATAGGCCTATTCATGATATTTATAGTAATAACTCCATGGCCTGTAAAGTAACCTACTACTGGCCACCTCTTCAAGTGGTGGGTGAAGTGAAATATTTTTCACCATTTGAAAATGAATCAATGAATGAGAAAATCTCTCACCAAAGAACTGGCAAAGAAACATGTGAATTCCCTTGATAACATACAAAATGTCCATTTACATAATTGATTTAGGGGTGTTTTAATTGATGAATTTTAATTGAAAAAGCTTGCTTGTTTTTCTGGCTGTCCTCTTTATCATCACTTAAAGCAATAACACACTTTTTGAAGAGTGCCCCAAAATTTCAAATTTGATATCTTTACACAGTTATGTTTGGTAATTTGTCTAGGAACTAACGAGAATGCTTCAAAAACACGGTATCATAAAATAAGCGATTTTGTAATTAAGAATTGGGATCCCAGATTGTACTTAACGGCAGAGCTGGAATGCTAGTTTATGTCTGTCCCGTGGTAAAAAAGAGTGGCCCCTCAAGAAAATGATCTCTAACTTTGACTTGCCCGAACTATTACAACTAATGGATGAGCAGACATTTACATGGTGCTATTTTCCTCCTCCCGGCTATTTTTCATATTGGAAGCTGTTGAATTATTATCGGAGAGCTCCAAGAGTAATTATTCTAATATAATCCCTTTCGTTCATAGACATGTGTTCGAGCTACCATTCACAAGTATACTGTTTTACTAATAGCCATTACCAATGCAAATTTGTAAAAAGCTCAAAATTTTTTGCAAATTGGGGGTGATCTTCAAAATGGTTCTCTCATTGCTTTAATTTTGCAATTTTTCTTTTTTTATTGAAAACTTGTTTTGAGCCAATCAACAACTTTCTATAAAAGAGTTGTTGTTCAATGTTTGAGTGTATCAATCTTTGCTTTGATATAATCAGTAGTGACTACTATATAGTGCCACCCCGTAGACTTGTGTGTAAAGGGGTTGACCATTTTTTCTTTAGGTGTGGCCATTTATCATTTCACAGGGTCCAACAAGATATTGTAGTAAATAAATATCCTCCAGTAATTTTTAAACGTCCTCCCCACTTTTGAAAAATTTGCAGATGAAAAGTGTACTCTTTTTTTTTATTCAATCTGTATGTGGGACATGTACATTGTACATTAGGTTGTTTGGGTGTGATGTGTGTTAAACCTTATTTAATTAGGGTTTAGTGCAAATGGCTATATGTATGTAGAATGAAAATTGGTATCAAAGGGATCATTAAAAACCAGGAATAAATGTTACAGTGAGTGATGATTGTCACCAAAAATCATTTAACTACGGTGTGTTAATAACTCATGGATATACCAGGGTTTGATGTATGTAGTGACTAAAAAAGTCATCAGGTAATTTATAAAAAGTTCAAAATAAATAGTCCTTGTTGCAACAAACTCGCCAAAACTATCGAAAGGTAATGTAGCCAAGGAGCAATTTATACAAGATAGAGCAGTCATCTTCTCTTGTTTAGTTAATCAATTAATGGATTATTAAACAGGTTTTTGTAAACACATTCCAGTAGCAAATACACTCCATCAGTGACATCATAAAATGAAAATGGAATTGCACCTTACCTAAAATTCCAATAATTTGGTTAAATAAGAGGTGTTGAATGCCTTGACATAGAGGTTGCAAGTAATTATTGTACATAGAGTGGCCTCATTGGCATTGATGTGGAAGTGTTAAAGACCAACACCAGTACACCAAAGATAAACATAGGCTAGAGCTGACAGGAGGATTACTCTTGTTATGGAATGATTGATAAAGTTTAGCTTGAGTGTTCTACTTCAAGTTCAGAAAATCAATAAGTCAACAATGCCCAAGATGTTACTCCTAAGATATGTATGGTAAAATCTTTGGTTATTATCGCCAGATCCTGAGTCAAATTATGGTCAAATAGTTGTTAATTCCTTGTAAATAATATGTCTGGGTGTTGGGCAGGGTATGCTAATTGGAGGGTAATTTGGGTGTTAAATATTCTATTGTAAATGTGATGTTTAACAGATGAGATGGTATATTCATCTCAGTTAACAGGGCTAATGCCATCAATAGATAGAGATGTGCATGAAATTTGTTCACCCTGATGCGTGAATGCAATTAACCAATTCCAACAAACATGGGGAACTGTGGATTTTGAAAGCAGTTGAATAGAGCGGTAGAGACCGTAATTTTCGAGTATTATCCCGCCATACGTTGTGTCAAAGGCTTCAAAGGATGCAGCGGCTTATAAACGAAGCGGATTAAACGTGTTGTAAGTTTAAACCACAAGTGAGTGACTTGAAAGCAACTATAAAATGAAAACCCACAGACAATCTGAAGTGTCCTCAATTTACAAACTTGGCGTGTGTGTTGAACATCCTTGTGTTGATTGATCGGCAAACTTGATAATGAGCATATTAAGTACTTTCAGTTGAGACTAAGTATATAAACATTAAAGCAGCATTGGAAGCGGCACGTCTGTATACAATGACTAGGACATGAAATCAATATTTCGCTCGCCCACAGACAATACAGTGTATACAAAGATCCTTGAATTACTCAAACATCGACCGGGGGAAACCA
>JAMKCH010034028.1:0-15307 GCA_023653785.1 Ophioderma brevispina | reverse complement strand
CTAAGGTCCGTGCTTTTGAGCACAAAATGTCTCTAGTGCTTTTGTACCTTGCTTGCACAAATGCTACTTTGTGCCAAACGGTGGGCCTATAATGCCAAAATGGGTCATAAGAACCACTTACCCAAGTTACATAAGGGTTGTAAATATTTGTACGCTTTGGACCTCTCAGGGTCAACAGAGGTAAAAAACTAAAAAATCTTTTGAGACCTACTTCTACAGATTAGGTGTGCTACTACAATTTCCGCATGAGCATCGTCTTTGGTCCCTTGTCGACAGCTTGTACACAGAATTAATATCGAAAACTCATTAACATTCAAAATTGCGGCATTATCTAATTAATATGCAAAATTGCTATATCTCAAAGTCGATACAACCTGGATAGGCGATGTCTGCGCAAAAGAGTTTGCGGATCAAATGTCGAGACGAATATCATTTGACAGAATATTGGCCCCAGGGGTCACGTGGCAAAGATATGCCAAAAAAAATGAGCTATTACTAGCAAAAAAAACTCTATAACTCATTAACCAAAGTAGATATTTATGTCAAATTTGTTCACAAGAACAGTGGAAAAGGCTCTATATGTGCACTTTTGGGATCAAAAGGTCCAAATGGGGTCATTAGGGGTCAAATATAAAAAAAAAGGAAAAAAGCTTAATTGAACCTACTAGCTATGATTCACTTGTAGCATCAATGAAAAGTGAAAAAGAGCCACAGTGACCGCGCTCCTGTGGGACTCTTTAATCAATGAAAAGTGAAAAAGAGTCCACAGTGACTCGCTCTGTGAGCCAATCTATTAGGGGTCAAAGGTCACATACCCACAAAATATCTTGTACACAGAATTAATATCGAAACTCATTAACATTCAAAAATGGCGGCATTATCTAATTAATATGCAAAATGCTATAATCTCAAAATCGATACACCCTGGATAGGCATGTCTGCGCAAAAGTGCGGATAATGTCGAGACGAAGCATGTGACAGAATATTAGCCCCAGGGAAGTCACTTTGCAAGATATGCCAACTTATCTAATTAATATGCCAAACGCTATAACTCATTACCAAAGTAGAAATTTATGTAAATTTTGTTCACAAGAACCACTGGAAAAGGCCTCTATTCTGTGCACATTTTTTGGGATCAAAAGGTCAAATGGGGTCATCCTATGGGTCAAATATAAAAGAAGCTTAATTGACCTAATTAGCTATGTCATCTTGTAAGCATCAATGAAAGTGAAAAAGAGGCCACCGTGACCTCGCTCTGTGAGCCATCGTTAAGGTTCAAAGTCAAAAACACAAATATCAATTTGCTAATATTTGCTAGAATACCTATTCATCTTGCGGGCTCAGTTCCCACTCAACGACGATGAAATCCAGTTCTACATGGTAATTAGGTGCCCACTGGAAACTTGATATTGATCCACTGTCATTGCAGTCTTGGTCTCCTTCCATCAACTGACTGGCATAGTATCCTGGAGTCGTCTAGTTTTTATCTCTGCTACTTAGATTAATTTTATAATATTTTATAAGCTAATTTGTAAGGATTAACTCATTTCAAGTGAAATAAATCATAAATCTTCTAACTCTTGGGGCCTGTAACAATAGATTGGGGACAAGTCCATGGACAGTGCACGTAGTCCCGCATGATAAACTCTGCTTTCAAAGCACACTCGATGCCTATATAGTTTGATTAGCGCTTGGTGTCCTTTTCTTCACCGCCTTAGTTTTTGTTTTTCTTGAGCTGCTGCTTCTTATCATTCCTTTTGGAGACTGCTGGTTTACGCCACATCTGTCACAGAGTCGCTTGTAGACATTATCTCCAGATTGGTTATTGCGCATGTGGATATCGCTATTTTCAGTTGGTATTCTTATACAGTTGCTCATCAGAGGGATTTTTTCCAGATTTAAGTTGGCTCATCAAGGGATTTCAAGATTGGGTCTTCAGATGGCTCGCAGATGTTCTGTAATACTTGACTGCACTTTTCTGCATTTTAGGTGGGCTTCTTCTCTGATCTTCTTTTGTGGATAAAGCTCTTGCCTGCTCGGACTCGAAAGCACTGTTGGATTTATCCCTCTTGGTTTGGGTGCGCCGACTGGTTCGACTTCCGTCTGGTTCGTCCTGCCTTCAAGTGGAGAGCATGGCTGCCGTGATTTGGTTCCCAGCTAGATCTTGTTTTGGATGGGCTTCTTATTCTTGAAGCCTGTTTTTTCCTATATTGGACAGGTAGAACCACTATATTTATTTCCAGAACTACTCCTCTGTCTATTATAGGTCATTTCAGTCGTTTTCGTAGAGTGTCTGCCCCATTTGGTCAACCCCCCGAAACCCTTCAAAAAAAAAAAAAAAAAAAAAAAAAAAAAACCCCCCCCCAACCAAAGGCCCCTTTTTTTTGGTTCCGCCCAAAAAAAACCACCACCAAAAAACACCCCCCCCTCGCCCAAACCCTTTCACCCCCCCCAAAAAAAAATTCAATCTTCTTCCTCCCCTCTCTCGCATGGACCCGGGGTATTTTTCTTTAAGGACTTATTTCTGTGGCAATTTGATAGTAGAATCTTTAGACGACCAACCTGTCGTAATCACCCGGCTGTTTCCTCGGCGACCATCATCTTTCCTTGGTTGTGCACTGTCCTTTCCAGTTACTTTTCCACCGTACTTTTTCTTTTCCCCTTCGCCCACCATCTACCATCTTTTCCTAGTCAGTCACATGTATCCACCTGAGATTCGTGTGAGGAATAGTCATTGGTGGAACCCAGCGCTGTTCTCTTCGGAGCCTAGTTTTATATCCGTTTTTTAAGATTAGCACTCCTGATATATTCCCTCTGTGAAGGTGAGACTTAGTAGGGAAAATTCACCTATGCAGTAATCTATTCCGTTGTCTAGATTAGTGTGTTATGAGGTTTCTGGGCTTTGGACCAGAATTTGGCGGGTTAAACCTGGTTTGGGTGAGCTTTCAACCATTCCAATTCTCCAGAGCATATTTCTGTAGGTTGCTTGTAGTTCGATCTGTCTGAGTGGCTTCGAGCTGTCGGCTGAGGGCCGCTGACGAGCTCGCGTTCTGGGTGCAATTTTTTGGCTGCTGTGTATCGGTTATACCTTTCTTTGTCTTTAGGATGGTCCAATAAGGCAAGGTATTTTGTTGGCTGATGTATTGCAGGAACCTCTGCTTCCTATTTCCCTATTGGAAAGTAGTATGTAGACTTCCGTCTGCTTTCATCACGTCGCCACTATATCCTTGGTATTAACACTCTTCTTGGCGTATGCATTGGATAGGGTTTCTCCTCCATAGGGACCCGTCAGCTCTATGATGAATTCAACATCTCTTTGTTTTAATAGAAAAGATGGTGATAATCTTTTTCTCTTATCTGTTTTGCCGTGATTTTCTGGAGGAACACTATGTGTTTGTGTTCCTCATCCATCATGTATAACCCAGTCTTGACCTTCTTCAGAAATGTTGGTTGGCTCTGTCGTAAGCATTGGTAAGACTGATTTCGATAGGTGTAATAATCACTTGAAACCAAATTAAAACTGACCTTTTTCTCAATATTGACAGAGTTTCTTGCGTAAGGCAAGAAACGAAACACTTGTTTCCATAGTGACGATTTATCAAATTACAAACCTACACTAGAAGAAGATACAGACTGAGACCAATTAACACAATTGGAGAATTCTCAAGAGAGCGGATCCAAAAATCTATTACATGGATTCGCCAAGAAATTAATGGTAAATTTCGAAGGTAGAACATGTAAGGTTCACGTCCCCGGAAACACGGTTCTGTTGGGTACCTTAAGAAACTGACGGGACCGAGCAAAAGAAACACATTCTGGTTTGTACTGAATCCTTAGGTCATATATTAAATTAGAAGGGGGGTCCAAAATATATCAGAGAAATATTCGGACGTGTTGTGCGTTTTTTTTTAAATGGTCGCCCCAAGTTTTTCTCAAAATGGCCTATTTGGCTCTTGTGGTGACTTACCAGCAATAATTGAGTACATCTTCATTTTTAAATGAGAATCAAATGGCGACCAGTCCCATTGCACCAATTCACTTCCAATACCATAAAGGACCAACACTAGTGCATTGGATTTGATATGTTTATTAGTGCTTTTTCACGTCTAATAAACCGTAATTGTGCTGATACTGAATCAAGATCGCACTTAAGTCCACCGGGTTAAATCCATAGGAAAAACGCAACCCTGGGAAACAGACATTTAATAGCGCCCTTTATAGTGCCGATATTTGGAAGCTTTTCCAAATTACAAAAAACATCTACCCTTGGATGGTATTAAATAATCCCTGTAATTTGGTTTATTCATAAATTGAACATATATGTCACTATTATAATGTCCTATAGCAACCAACGTGATGGGTAATATTTTAGAGTCAATATTTGACGTTATAACTCAAGAAGGGGCAGTGTGAGATTCCGGCATCATTCGTCATTCACTCGATCTCTGTCATGCCCTTTCGGTATGGTTCCCTTTTATGAAGGATATTCATGTCAAAAAAACGATAATTTATAAGTGGAATGCTAGCTATAACACCTTCCACCATTTTTTTAGTCAAATTGGAGGGCATGGATTTTTCGTTATATGTTTTATGTTCGTTTGTGCTCAATTATAGATATCCATGACCTGGAGGTGTTTGTTTATCTCGCTGCTGGAGCAACATACGCGAATTTAGAAACTGTGTGTGAAAGTTTTCCATCATGCATGCAGCTACTGGATATGCAACTCATTCATTGGGACCTCAATACGGATCGTAGCCTGAAGAAATTTTTCTTGAAGGTTATCGAAAAACTCTCAACAGCAAATCGGAAAGATCCCAACCTTAAGAGTCAATGGGTATTTGACTGTTTTAAATAACAATATTTTGTGTTTTATAAAGAGATGAATGTGGAAATACTTAGGCCTAAGTGGTTAATTTGACCACAAGGTAATTGTTAACAAGGTTTTTTAAATTTCATATATATAAAATATATTGTGTGTGTGTGTGTGTGTGTGTGTGTGTGTGTGTGTGCGTGGTATGTGTGTGTTTTTTAATTTTATTCGCCTTTATTTTAATACCCACATGGCTGTCTTTGTCGTTTTTAATAGCAAGAGACCAAGAAATGTCTGACGACATTGCGTCAAGTAAAAGAAGCCATGGACAGCTCCCCTTTACAACAAGCAGAAATCATCAACAAGCAAGGGATTTACACAATTGGAAAATTGGACAGTCCCCTCGAGCAGGTATGGTTGACAATAGATTAAAACTACAAGCTTGCATTTGCAAATCTGGTGATAAAAGTTTTAACTGTTTCTGCTTCAAAGTTATGGAACAACCTTCCTGTTCACATTAGGCAATCAGTATCTGTAAACGCCTTTAAAAATCACTTAACGGTATTTGTTTTCATTTGTTCTATTTATTGCCATTTTTCTCACTTTCTTTATTGTAAGCGCCTTCAGCCTTTGGGGAAGGCCACATCATAATTGCTAGTTGTAATGTATGTATGTATGTATGTTAGTCAGCTGAGACAAAATATCTTATTTCAACCAATTAAACAGTTGTACCCGATTTTTTTATCCCTCTGGATTGAAAAGAAGTAGGGGGATTTTGCAATTGCGCGCATGTCCGTATGGGAATTATGATATGCCAGTTTGCACCTATCCTTCGAAAAAATGATTTACGTCCGATTTCAAACACTTGGGATTAAGGTGCCAATAGGGGTTCTTTTCATTAGGTAGTAATGTCAAAGGTCATGGACCAAGGATAAAGGTCATATGAGGTCATATTCCGGGACTGTCTCTGCCCGGGGATGACGCAAGTTTACTTGCTGTATTTTTATCCCCGGCTTGAAAAGCATAGGGGGATATTGCCATAGCGCGCATGTCCGTACGTTTTTCACGTATCCTTTGAAAAAAGTAAGTCCGATTTAAAACAGACTTGGGGTTAAGGTGCAGTAGGGATTCCATCATATGTGGATGATGTCAAAGGCTATAGACCAGAACAAAGGTTATCTGAGTCATGACTTATGTGCATGTGTGTATGAATGTAGGTATGTGTGTGTTCCAGTTTTGGTTAGGTTTTTAGTTAGGTTTCGTCTTACGTCTCTTTCGGAAAATTAAGTCCGATTTAAAACAGACTTTGGGTTAAGGTGCAATAGGGGTTCCTTCCAAATGTGGATGATCTCAAGGTCATGGACCAAGGACAAAGGTCATCTGAGCTCATGTTCCGATGCCGTCTTGCCAGGGGATGACGCAAGTTTAATTGTTGTATTTTCTATGCTTGTCATTTCAAAACTAACTTTACATGGCCGTTGGTCTATGCATAAATATTTCAGTCTATGAAGTAATAAAACAATAACTTGTACTTAAAAGACGCAAAATCGTCACTGAACTCGGAGCGTACAGCAACATGAAACACCCATAGAAGATATTAATCTGTGAATGCAAAAGTGAATTTCAAAGACTGGGGCAGCCAAACAAAAGAGGCGCTCACTGGTTAAGATTAGAGAAGTTTTGAGAAATTATTCAGTTGTGATGGGAGAGAGCAAGAAGGTGATGAATGCACAAAACAGACGAAATGTTATCGTGGCAGAGTAATTTCAAAAAGAGGGATGCCAAAACAGCCAATTATATTGAATTCGGAATTGAATGGAGGCCTGGCCATCGCAGGATGATAACATGAATTGTACGAGGCATAAGGTCATATCGTCGAGTAAGTAAGGGCGAATACAACGAATACGTCTACGGGATACGGGAATTAAAAATACTGAGAGAAAAACATCACGATATGATCAGACATGTATAGATAACGTTTGGTGCAGCCTTACACCCAGGTACTTAACACTTAAGTGACCGGGGAGTCCTAGTGGACCTTGCAATTTGTTTTCGCGCTGGTCGCTTTGCGCGTGGGATTTTTGCGCCATAATTGTTTGTAATTGTCTGACATTTAAATGCGCTCCTTTAATACCAAAATAATTAAAATCGACCAAGCCGTTAATGAGTTTGATCGGAGGGTCCCATGGAACCCCCCCCCCCTTGGGCACTAACGGAAGTCATCTGAGAATATTTGTAAAAATGAAAGAACCAAACCAATTTTTTTGCTGATATTTGTTCACACATACATATAAGTAAATAATTTTAGTAACAGTAAAAATAATTAACCCTTTATGTGCTGAAAACAACAATTTCATGTGGGACGTTGCTAAACCGTTACTGTACAAAGTCTATGGGAAAATGACCTGTATTTTGCAACCCCCGTAAAAATCCAGATTCCCTAAACCTGCAAGTTTTGTGTTAAATATATGTTATTGGGTCTTCTAGAGTAGATATCAACATAAAATAAGTCTTTGAAAAAGTTTGATGTAAGCGCAAAGCTCATTTGAATTTTCGGTCTTTTGCCAATTTTTCCGCGTGTCTTTGAAACCAATGTTTTGCCCCTAATTTGCCCGCCCAAATTTGCCGGTGAGTGAGGGCCGGGGTGAGACCGTGCCGTGTGTGTGTGTGTGATATGTTGTGCGCGTGTGTGTGTGTGTGGGGGGGGGGGGGGTTATCCCAGTTTAGGGCAGGCCTACGGGCCGGTCTTTTGAAGCGATGCGTCCAAATGCCAAATTTTTTTAAAAAGAAAACAAAAATTGACCCGCCTTGACCAGACAGACCCAATGTAAAAAAGTTCCGTTCCGTAACGCTCCGTACAATAAGTTTAAATATTTTTCAACAAAAATAACCCGATCTTGTAAAAAAAAAGTTCCGTGACGCTCCGTGCCGTGACGCTCCGTTCCGTGCCGTGCCGTGATGTTAGATGTAAGCCACAGAATCGCTGTAGAGCAGGAGGGGTAGTGATTCCCTTATAGAGTAAACTGTGGAGTCTGGCCCAATAGAGATGGCGCTCCGTTTCCTGTGCACACATGCGTGCCCCTTTTTATGTATTAAGTACCAATGCTTGCCTATAAATATCTTGTCCTAGGCAATCTACGGGCCTATAGCTGTTTTTAAACTCTGCGTTTTCACACTACTGTCGTATCTGCGTGTATCACTCTAAATTTTTTACTATTATTCGTTAATTTTCTCCCTCGCAGTTTTTTTACATAGTGTCGTATCTTCGTCCTATCGCCGAATCAGGGCACGATCGATCATCCACTGAACTTCACAAATGTCTTATTTCTAATGTAATCGCCATCCTCTCAACGAAAATCAGCAAATGACATGTTTTCACTACAGATTTATGACTTTGATGCAATGGAGTCCTCACGTTAGTTAGCTTTAGTTTCCATCAAATATGAGGCCACTGTATGTGGGTCTCAGTGATATGACGGCCGACTCATACCATGGGTTATTGTTTCGAGCACCACTGCTGCCAATGTGTTGGTTCACTTGGGCAATCAGTGATGCAACCAGTGGGGTGGGGGCAGGGGGCGCAAGAACTGAAATGAAAAGACTGACCTTGTGTACAGTGGTCTATGGAGAAGGACCCAAATTCTTCCCCTCAAAAAATGCCTTGGCACCCCTTCTCCCCCCCCCCCCATTTGCAAAGATCTGGTACGGCCACTGTGGGCAAGGCACTTTATCTCGCTTGCCTCTCGACCCAAACGCCTCGTTGAATGGAGCATTTCATCTTTCACGAATGAAAAGATTCTTTCCATGCAAGATGAAAGACATTCAGAATTGTTTTACAGGCCTTTAACATCTAGTAGACCTTTGTCAACGTGAACATGTGAAGCTAGTCAGTGAGCCTTCGTTAGCCAACAAGACCCATGGCCTAGCCAAGCCTGCGCTAGACCTAATATTGACTTACCTTCTACGTCGCCTATCACTTGCTATATCACTTCATTACCTCATTCCGAACAAACTCCATGTGAATAATTTGCCGGCATAAACTGAAACAAGATCGTATTCTACCCCATTGTTCGCTTACGCAAGTATCGTACGCAAGTTCCGAGACTCGCTGTAGCACCGCAGCACTGAAAATAATATTGCATGCATCCATAGCCCTCTACGTGCTTGATAGGATTTCTATGCTTGGCCAGCTGCCGGTCTAGGGATGAAACGAAATGGTTGTGGCGATTTCCTGACGACAGCGTAATAATATAATGGCAACAGCGCCGTGATCTCGTAGGAATAGTTTTTTTATTATCATGATTTTTTTATCATTCAGTGATTTTAGCCTTAACTATTACATGGCATGAAAAGAACCTACTGATATATCTGATAAGTATATAAACAAATATTGACTGCCTATATTCGTGCAACAGTAAAAAATATCATTCGGTCAAATTTTGTCGTTCCATTTCACTCTGCTTCGTCTAGTAAAATAGAAAAGTCAAAATTTGACCTCATGATATAATATTTTACAACATTCTGGAACATCAATATTTGTATACTTTACTTTCTTGAAAAGAAACCAGGTGATATCATGATATAAAAAAACAAACATTGACTGCCTATATTTGTGCAATAGTAACGATATCATTCGGTCAAATTTCACTCGGCTTTGCCTCATGAAATTATTTAGGTCAAAATTCGCCTCATTATATATTTTTTACTATCACACTCTTAGGCATCAATAGTTGTATATTATTATTAATATTATTACATTAAATACAGGGTAGGTAAAAAATGGACCCGATTTTGTCCTCCTTTTACATTATTACAGGTACTAAATAGGTGATTTTGTAACTGAAAAGCATTGCAATTTCACAAAAAAATATAAATGAATAATATTTGTCAAAATTATTTTAATATATATATTTTCAAAAAAATTTCCCTGACATAACCGCAAGGGCTATAATCACGAGTGAGCAACCTCAGGTGATGACTATTTCTGTACTATGGATCGCTTTAACTTTTCATGACGCCTAAGATCAATGTTTTTTTTTTTTTTTTTTTGCAGGAGAAAATGGGGAACCTACGATACTCATTTTGCGGACTTCAGATAGCGCGCAATTCGTACACCTTGTCAGAATTGGCAAAGACCTCCAGAGCAAGCTATCTCTTGTTGTAGGCACGTGCAACAAGCGCAAGGGTGGAAGGGATCAAATGGAATATTTTACATAGTAAGTACCAATTTGTATGATACTAAGGACACTGTTACTGAGACATGCTTCGCTTGAATGCGCATTCCCCATCTCATTTTAACTATACCTTGAAAAGGATTTTATTAAACATGCAAATTTTCTTTATATGTGTAGTTATTGTTAACTGTGTCAAAGCGAATTCTTTGGGGAAAATTGAGTCACAGGTCACCTACGTTGCATAATAATTGCGCCCATCTTGGATTTTTTGGGTATGTCGGTTACGGCTTTTGTCCAATCTCTAAATTCTATGAAAAGTTCTTTTCACTATTAGTACATAAGACCCACCAAATGTCATGAATATAGCCCTTTTAAATTTTTGGATGAAAATGGGGCTAAATTTTAGCTAAAATGTATGAAAATCGTGATTTTTCGAAAAAAGTCGAATTGTTTTTTTTAAGTGACCTTCTAAAAGAGGGCACTATAGAACCAATTTCAAGTAAGCCTTTCAATAATTGTGAGCTCACGTCGAAATAGAAGCGCTTTTTCTGGTTGTCCTACCCGTCTAGGCACGCCACAAGATTAAAAACTCGAGTTACAAAAAGCGTCAGTTACAAAAGCGTCGAGTTTACAAAAAAAATAGACGTCGAGTTTCTTAAAAAAACGCGTCTAGGTTTTTACACGTCCAGATTGTTGGCGAGAAGAAGGACACCCACTAAATAAAACTAGGGTGTAGCCAGACGACGTTCAGTGTCGAGACAGTATTGGCGTCCCAAATATGGGCCTTGCCTAAATGAAGAGTCACGAAATGTTGATAGTTGTGTCTTATGAGGGTTTGGGAGAAACTCTTCAATCATCAATTTCAACTAGGCATGGACATTTGAAAACATGCAAAATCTTTCCGATGCTCTGGAGCTAAAAAATTCAACCTTCTAATATGACTTTTCATTTTTGTGTAAGAGCTATGGTCTAATCTTCCCAAAAAATCGAGTTTGAAATAACCCGTCGCTTTATAGACGAGAAAATTGGACGTTTGGTGAGAGATCATTTTGTACACAAGTCTAGGGGGAGTTATTTAGTGGTGGATCCCTATCGATTTCATGCCACACATACAAAGGGATATGACAAAGCACTTGTTTGAGTCCGTGTGGGTCAGGTTCACGGAATAACTTGAATGCTTTCACAATGTGTACGCTCAAGCTTTACTGTAGAGATCAATTTGAACCGATTTAAGAAGTTTGCAAGTAGATTTTGTGAGTTTGGGTTGACAATCTGAGATCGAATCAGTTCCTAGCCATGCTGTCACAGGTGTTACTTATTACATGACTCACTATCGTAGCCGCACACAGTCACTGTGGTAGTGATCAAAATTTTGCAGCCGTGCACTCTCGTATGTGTACAATGTTTACTCTATGCATTGGTTCAAAATGCTAAAAGTCAGGAGGGGTCAGGACCTATGCATAGGCCTAGGTCTTAGTACGTCATAGCACGTAGGGCTGGCAAGGTCTTTTTTTAATAATACTACGGCACATTCGGTAACATTCGGGGGGTGGGATAACACGGGGGGGGGGTAACCCACACTGTTGGGGTGCATCAAGCTGCCTTACACGGCTTTCCATGAAGACATAGACCTCTTGTATCAGTGATGTATCACGCATTTGCCATGTGCATGATATGGGACTGCATGAATCCCGAGCATTTGTCTCTGAGGATCATGGTGTAATTTGGAATGATCCACTGCAAAGAAAAATTGAAAATGCATGAGCCAACAAGTTTAATGGATTCATTCTTTTGCCTGCATTGTTTACCAAAATCAATGATGAGCAAGATTATAATTACAATGACTTATAATAAACATTTCAGGCAGTTTACAAACGTGCACTTTTGCCTGTAATCTTATGGCAGCACATCCTTCTATCCATGTGTGATTTGATTGATGATTGAATTTTATTTCAGTGAGTTAAATCACAGACAGAAAAAGTTTAAAGGAATGTTGTAATAATCAACACAAAAATTAACTAAAAAATTGCATAATTGGGTTCTTTTGAGCCACTGGGGTGCAAATATACCCAAATTTAAATGAATTGGGTGCTTTTCAGGCCTCTTCTGCTGGAATCCGCACAAGAATGTGAATTGAGGCGGCATGCTTTAAAAGCACTCATTTCCATTAAATGGTGCTTTTAAAATGCCATTTTGATAGAATTTGCTCATTCATGGTGAATTAAGTACTCTGACTTCAGATCTTTTATTGAACAACAAAAATGTGCTATTTCAGCAGGATAGCAACATTAAAACATTACTGCAGGGCAGTGTTTTACTCATTTGTCTCTATATTTTGGCTACAAGCTCGTACTGATCCCAGAATAACATTCAATATTATGAAATAGGTGTCTTCAGACTCATTTTCCAGTCTCTTCAGGAATCACAGCAATAAATAAACTAGGTGTAGAAGACGACGTCAGTGTCGAGACAGTGTTGGCGGTTCCCAAATATGGCCCTTGCCTAAATGAAGAGTCACAAAATGTTGATAAGTTGTGTCTTTAAATGAAATTGAAATTAATCATCATGTCTATAGTAACAAACCAATTGGGTAGTAAAGATTTTGTCTGTGTGTCCACTTTTGTATAATTTCTGAGGGATTGGGGAAACTCTTGCAATCATAATTTCAGTACGATTTCAACTAGGCGTGGAACCTTTGAAACATGCAAGATAATTTTCGATGGCTCTGTAGCTAAAAAATCAGCCTTCATCATAGATGTTATTTTTGTTGAAGAGCTATGGTCCTAAACTTCCCCAAAAATCGAGTTTTGAAATTACCAGTCGCTTTATAGGCCGAGAAATTCACGTTTGGTGGAGGTCATTTTGTACACAAGTCTATCGGGGTTATTTAGTGGTGTGATTCCAGAAGCTCCGTCACGGAGATCAGAGGAAACTATTTACGACCGTCTTGCACTCACATGCCTAAATGGTTTGTGTTTTTGTGGGCCCACAATGCAGCCATAAACTGGCGGCACACTTAGCTTCGGTTGTAAAGCCTGTATGATGTATGTGTGCGGTATGGAAGTATGTCGCCCCGTCAACCAATTTAGAACCAAAGTGAACATTGGCCAGAAGTCCGAAGTTGATGACCCACTTGGTGGTGAAAAGGCGATTTAACTTATGCAAAGTGTGACGGTACCCATGAATATTAATGAGCTCATTTGTTCTGATCGGCGGTCCACAGATGTATGCATTGAATAAAGAAGTGGGGGCGAAACGCAGGAAACCGCCAAAACTCTAGTTCAGTTGTAATTTATGACAGTTTTTTAATTCTTCCAAAAATGGTCGTGTGCGAAGTTTGTTTCTTGAATATTAAGAGATAATGATGAAAGCTTAATGCGGGGAGGTAGTGTTCACCGTATTCAGTTTCCCTATGTTTTCTGATACAAAGTTGACAAAACCGTTGAACCTCGCAATGGCGCTTAAAAAATAATGATAAAGGGGCGAGGGTAACGCGTCTTAAGAAGATGATTGATTGGCGTTTTGCATCATCATTATGAAAGTGTGGCATGAGTCGAGCTTTGCACGTAGTAGCGTCTTAAAATCAATTTAAAATTGTTTAATTTTATTGATTTTTTAGTTTTTTTGATTTTTTAGGTTTTTAATAAATCTGTAAAACATGCTTACAACTATTGGAAGAAATCTGAAAATATATTGAAAATGGAAAACTTGGCGTTGACAAGTTACAAAGGAAAAATTCTGAAGGGTATAGGATATCCAAGTTTCATTAAAATCCTCTCGAGTGAAATAGTGCAATGACCTGAATGGGAGAATTGCAAGCTCAAAAGACACAAGTGTATCAAAATCATTGAAGGCAAGTTGGTGTTTCATTATAGGTAGAAAAAAGCATTCTCGAGCTTACTCGGCTCCAACTGCAAGGGGGAGGGGTTACATGAGGCAATTTCTGCTGGGTTTAAAAATGTTGGCCCAAATGTCTAAAAGTGGCCGATATAGGTAAAACTTTAGAACGCATTTGGGTTTATTTTTTAAAGGAAACCGATTTTTGTTTACAACGCCAGGCTGCTTCACATTAAATAGAGTTCATACTGAGCGGATCGTTTCTTACCTCTGATTCAAAGCTTAGGGTTAGCAGTTGCCCTCACCATGATCAATCAACTAAGGTAGGAACGTTACACCGCGCATTTACAATAGAGAGGTTCGCAAGGTGACGGACCGGATATGAGCACGGAACATGTCATCACATTTTTGCGTTCGATGTGACGTGTATCGTAGTAACACGCAGCTTTGATACAATTAAGTGACGGATACTGGCGGAGCTCACGTAAGTGAAAAACGGTTATCATTCCGAACCACGCTCAAGTGGGAAATGTTCCCCACTCTTTTTGAAAATTGATTGTAGTAGGGGGTATGTTATTTCACAAAAAGCCTGTGCAAGTAAACAATTTACCCCAGCCCAAAAAAAGGGAGTCATCAACATAAAAACAACCTACCCTTAAAAAGTAAAAATTCAATCAATAACCCCATGTACATACCCCCTAAAGATTTCCCCGCTAAAATAGTTACACACCTGATAAGAAGACTGATTTGTTAATTATAGCCTTGTGCTTTTCAATGAGTAGTGGCGGTGAGCACAGTGGGTACGGTGAGCTCTGTGTAAAACCATTAAGGCGGGTCACCAATTTACAGCAGTGTTTTGTCCCAATATTGGACGGAAGTAAAGCTCCAAATTAATTGGACAAAAACATGCAGTGTCAAATATCTTAGATAAAACATCACTGAAAACAAAAGTCGATTTTAGACTACTAAAAAATAGCACGACAAATCAGTTGAGCATCTGCTAGCAGTTTTGAGAGATCGTAACCCGCTCTACAACTTTTGTGACAGCGTAAGCAACGTAAATAACGAATGCAAACTAGTTTAGCAGTCCTACTAACTGGAATGAAGGTGTTACAATGTGTCTACATTAGTAAAGCACTATATGTTTGTAACAAACCTTGAAATTAATGGTAAAGGCCTGCGTGAAGCACCGTGGTTTGGATAGACGGAACACAAAAGTCTGTGCTTGGTACGTGGGAATGGTACTTGGTATGTTGCTCCTTATTGCCAGCTCGTTGAGCTAAACTAGGAAGAAGTGCGAAAATGGCGTCTCCAGCCACCAGGTGCAAGTAAAAAGTAGATGCCGATGCAGATTGCACTCTCGTTGTAAAAATGATGCCACACATGAAGGCCCAGATTATATCAGTTCGTTCATAAACAGGTGAATCGGACCACATATTTATTTTATTGCCTCCTCTCCCAACTAATGGACGCTGTCCAAAACTT
>JAMKCH010034027.1:0-71185 GCA_023653785.1 Ophioderma brevispina | reverse complement strand
AGTTGCCGAACTCGGGCTACGCACATGACCCATCGGTCAAGTGCGGTTATCCTGACGAATGTATTGTCGGCGAGGCGAGGAGTGTATTATACGTAATATACTTTGAGAAAAAATATTATAAAACTCACTACATTATCATTAATTATACTAATTTATTTAAAGTGTGATGGGGGTAATTTTCAATAAATAAAAACACTTCTACACTCAACATGTCCAAAGTCAGCTCTATAGAATAGTGCATGTTAATAGTGCATTGTACTTTCGTAAAGATTTGTTGATGGTTTTGTATTTGAAAATTGCGCTGGAAGTCGGTAAGATCAGACTCTCTAGACTCTAGAGTGACTAATCTGTCTAACATCTCCCTGGCAGTTTCAAAACAAACCCATTGGTTTGTGATTAAATGCCTAATGAAATTGAAAGATTAGACTTTTTGCCCTTCACCTTTTCAATACAAACCAATTAGTGGTGAAATGCGTAAAAGAAATTGAAAGATTAGACTTTTTGCCACTTCCATTTTTCAAACAAACCCCTCAGTATTGATTTGCATATAAATGCATATGAATTTTCGTCTACCAATGTTAAAGCCCTACACAGCATGCATGTGCTTTTTTGCATTAAACTAATATGTAAATTCGGGTTCTTGAAGTATTCGAGTCCCATAGGCCTACTATATATAGTATCATGATAGAAGGCAAATTTCTGAAGACTTTCAAAACTGACAAAATATTTATAACATTAGGAATTTTAGATCAATATTTAATGTCCCAAGAGCATAGTTTTGAGGGTACAAAACATTGTTCTCTTTAATTAAGATATACAATGTTTATGTTATCAATTTTCTGAAGAAAAACATAATATCACATTATGTGGAAGGTAGATGCATGTTGAATTCAACTTGTATTTTATTACAAGAAACCAATATTTGTTCAACCCCCATCCTTTTAGCCAGCGTCTGAAACCTAGATTGTAGATACTAAGTTTTTAGAGGGGGGTGAGACAATGCAGACAGTTCCTTGAGTTGGTAGTAAGTCGATATCAGTTTGGGCAAACACGGTGGCTTTGGCTGTGTCCAAAATAAACTTTAAAAAAAAAAGTGACAGTATTTGAGTTCCACTGAAGTGGACTTGGCGGTGACCCGTGTGTGCATTATCTGATGACCCGTGCATTATCTGATGACCCCATGAATATCTGATGACCCATGCATGACTGAGACCCATGCATTATCTGCTATGAACCCATGCATTATCTGATGACCTGGCATTATCTGACAGAGCAACTAGTGCATTGTGAAAAAAATGCGCGCTTGAAAACAATAGATAATCTAAAACGAGAATGGTAATTTCGGATAACCATAATAATCAGATGGAGATATTAAAGTCCAGGAAATGCAAAATAGAATTGACTGTGGTTTGTGTCAAGTCAACAAAGGAGGGGCCAGAAAGCTTTCAAGATTTGGGTTGGTGATGGACATCTTGTGGTTACCTTGATTATCAGAGGTATAATAGAATATTTCACATGACTGGTGTGACTCTATTCATGACACTGACTGATAATTATAGTTTCACAAATATGTCCCTGGTAGTGTATTCTTTTTTCCTGCCCCTGTTTATGCAATTGAATTTCCCACACAATATTTGGAGAGATCTATCTCTCATTTCCTGGGACCATTAATTTTTGTGTTGAAGGGGATCTGTCATTAGCAAGGATTTGGAAATGGTGATCCTGTTTTTTCAGTCAACATAGGACGGGGTGGTTAACTACAGTTAACACTGATATCCTAGTCAACACTGTACAAAGTGTTTAATATGGATTCAATATAAACAAATAATATGTTTGTTTGGTTTTTTGCATACAAACAAAAAGTTTTGAAAGATAGATCAAACATGGAGTGGTGATCAATTTTAATTAAATTAACTGCATAGGCATCAATGTGAGTGTGCCAACCATACTTTAATTTGTGATACACAGTAAACAATCTCACTAAAAACTATATTTCACACTGAACTTCATTCTCACCAAATACAAACTGCAATATTCCTATTTTGTTCACCCATGGTATTATCAAACCTAAAATTCACTCATTCTAATAACAACCCCTTTCAGGTATGAGATTAGTCCCGAGGAAAAAAGTCAGAAAATAGCTGTTGTTTCCAGGGGGACACTTAAACCCCCGGTGCGGTCCAGCAGGGTCAATCCCATAGCCATTTCAGGGCGGATCCAGGCTCTGAAAACATCAAATACCGGGTGCTGAAATCTAACGTTCTTCAAAATGGGCTGATTTGCCAAGATCTTTGCAGAATTAGCGGGAGGCCGCACCCCCCTCCGCCTCCAACAATAGATCCGCGCCTGCATGTGAAGCTCTTTCCCATCATCAAATATCCATACCTAGGGCATTTTATGTAACAATTGTAATTTAATAAATAAGCCTCGGAACATCTTTATTTTATTACATTTGCTATTTGCAAATGAACACGTTTTGTTTGAACATTTCAAGAATGTTCTTGTCTATTCATGTCGTAATTTCCTTGATATAAATTAGGCTAAAAACATTTGCCTCAGGCCACTTGGCAAAAAATCTCTGTGCTATGATTTTGTTTTTGTAGTCCAAAAGCTGTGTGACATTTATTGCATTTGGCTCTTTTGGCCTATTTTTTCCTAATAATGACAACTAAGTTCTAACTGTTCTGATTGCTTACATTAAAATGCAATCAGATGTTCGGCATATTCTGCTGTGTGCATAGGTTCTGAGACAACTTTATGGCTTTCCATTGAAGGTAAGGGTCCGTTTAAAAAAAATGGTGGAAGTTGTTCTAGCATTCTCTACAATGGGGGGACAAACCTGTGGGCTTCTGGCCACTTACAGCCCGCAAATCATTTTCATGTGTCCATAGATGACTTAGAAATTTGCTCAAGTAGATCGGCCCAAAAGGTGAGGTGAAGATTTGAAAATCACAATGAGCCCAAAATAAATGCTTGGTCTCCAAGTTTGAATGAGTATTAAACCTCTTTATTACTTTCAGCCTGTCCTGGTTTTTGATCATAGGTTATAGAGAAAGAGATTTCCGTAGCTTCCCACAGGCATGCTTCCAATGGAGGTTTTGTACAGTTAATGAGTGAATCGTTAGAGATGAACATGGCTAATATTGACAGTACTGATCACAAACTTGCAATTTAATGATTCACTGCTTCCTGTACAAAACTTCCATGGGAAGCAATGCATTGTGGGAAGCTACTGATATCTTCTCTTGGTCTAAACAGTGCTAATAGCTTGATGGTTGTCAATATTTTAAATTATGAAGTGCAAACCCAGTCAAAAGTTTTGCCAAAGTAAATTGACTGTTGAGCCCATAAAAATTGGTCATCCCCATCCCACAAGAAAGCGTTTTGCCAGTAGTAACTTGTGGTGTGAATGAATGGTCAGTGGTCCATGCTATTTGATGTTCAATCCAAAATAAGCTGGTGTATTTATCTTTCTCTAGAACGTTAATTTTATACAGTGGGAACCATGGCGCCATTTGTGCAGTGTGGCAGCAATCATGTTACATTGTAAATAAAATGTATTTGACAACGTCAGTGTTGTGTTTCATAGTCTTGGGTATTTAACATGAAATTTATATTAATTGTATAAGCTCGTAGAAAACTGGCCGAGCCACAGAACTAAATAAGATGAAAATACCGGTCGCGAACCGGAGCCTCTCGCTATGTAGGCGTGAGAACTACCACTGGGCCACAGAAGGCTGTGTTAATGTGGATAACACTGAACGAGCATAAGTATCAGTCTTATTCGACTTTTATTATATAATATTACCAATTTACTTTGGGTTGTATCATTACTGATCCTCGCGTGTGCATTGAATTGAGTTTCGCTTCGTCATAGATTCTGCTAGAACATTGATATAAGGTCCTCCCATTCTAAATATAAAAAATGATAATTACGGCCGCTTGAATACTCTGAAATAAAGACTTGAAAATACATTAGTGCTCGTTCACCGGTATCCACATTAACACCGTCCTCTGTGACACCGTGGTATTTCTCACGCTAGAAAGCGAGGGCTCGGTTCGAGACCGTGTATTTTTCGTCAGAACACCTGGCTGAAGTTAACAAATTTAAAAAAGGAAAAATTTAACCAATTTTACTTCATCGGGTTGTATCATTTACTGACCTCGCGTGCATTGAATGAGTTTAGTTTCGTCAAGATTAGGCTTAGAATCATGCATATAAGGTCCTCCATTCTATAATATAAAAAATTTTATATGAATATAGTTAATTTTGAAACTGCTGTAGCTCAGGAACATAGGAAGAGATGTTCTGTTGCTTGTTTGGATTATTACTTTTAGCTTGTATACAAAGGTCATGGGTGGTTAAATTAAGTCCTGTAGAAGCCATTTACATTGGCCAACACTGGTGGAACATGATTGCATTCGGTAGAGAATAAAAGTAGGATGGTTGTTTTGCCATCTAATTACGTGTCATAGGAAGGCAGTCCAATATTTGGTAGGGATGCCGCGCAGCCACTACAATAAAAATTTCGTAACTAAAACATTCTGGCGCATCATTATGTTCAAAAATTGATTATTTGGGGATTTTAGCTTGTACTGTGGTGTGATATTGTTGATATTCCTCTGTGTGAGAGTTTTAAATGTGAAAGGAAACACGTTCAAAGTTGCATTTCCCCCATAGACTATGTGTATAAGGAGTTAGTGGTGTGTAACCTCTGACGCAGCCACTGCATTAGATACGATCATAGAAGGAGATTTAAAGCGTGGCACTGCCTCCTCCTGTAACACCATCAAACCTAAGATTTTGGAATTACAAACTGTATTTGAATTCTTCTGCAAAATATTGTGACTAACTTCTCTCCATCCAATGCTAGCAGCGGAAAATATGGTTTGTTGTGGGGGACTGGAAAATAGGTATGGACAGTACTTAATGGACTTTGTAATATACATAAGATAGCATACATGACAGGGGGTTCTCGAACCACAAGTCTCGCATGCGGTCGCGCACATAACTGTTATAGACAAAAAGCAGCACACCAGAGGGAACTGTGCGAGTCAAGGGTGTCCCAAAAAGTTGTGCATGCAGATAAACTCTCAATTTCTCAACTCGTTTTAATTTCCCCCACGTCTTTCATTTGACACACCTAGGGGGTCCCAAATTTTCCATTGTGAGATATTAATCTTAAAAGTTGAAATTCACCCCCTCCCACATAACGGAGCAAGGTTTAGAGTAGTACCCCGGGTTGTTATTGATAGTATTCTATTCCGCTCTGTCATTTGACACAACCCAAGGGGTCACAAACATTGTACATTGTGCGATATAATAATGAGAAGTCATCAACAAGAGCATAACATAGATGGTTGGAGTAGCACCCCCGGGTTTGCATTCTGATAGATTCTATACCTATCACTCTTCATTTGACACCACCCTCGGGGGTCAACATTGTCCGGTGTGGAGTATTATTGAAAAGGCACCCCACATTGAGCACAAGTAAGAGACGTTTAGGAGCGTAGCACCCCCGGAGTTTGCCGATTGATAGCATTTTCTATACCTTCACCTATTCATTGACACCACCCTAGGGGCACCACATTTCTATTTGGTGGAGAATTAATCTTTGAAAAGTCCCCCACATGAGACAAGGAAGAGAGTTTAGGAGTGGCACCCCGGGTTTGCATTATAGTTATCTCTACTTCTCACTCTTTCATGATACCACATTGTAGGTCACAACATTCTCGTTTGGGAGATATAATCTTGAAAGTCCCCAACATACTAACCAAGGGATGGTTAGTGAGTACGACCCCCGGGTTTGCATTGTTATAGTTTTCTTTATTTCCCTGCGCTTTCATTTGAACACCACCCCAGGGGGTCACAACATTTCACCAAATTTATGTTCCAATTGGAACACTATTTTGCAAAAAAATCATGTGACCAACATTTTAAATTGATGTCCCCTACGGGGTGCCCAGAAAGGAAAGCGGTCGTGAGTGAACTGCACAGTTTGTGTATTTTCACATTTTCCAAGAATGTGTAATACAGGCTGGCAACCCAAAAAGACTGACTAGAACTAGAAAAAACATTTTCAATTGCTAAAAAACATGGGCACTGATCGAGCTATATTGATGTTAATACTTTGTTGTGGTGTAACTCCCCTCCCCTTTTGATAAGTAGTCTGTTTTGTACACCACCAAATCACACACAGCATATACTGCCAAATTACATGTATGACCTATGTCTTGTAAGGTAAACAACTCCTGAAGTCAAATTCTTTTTGAAGGTGTCCAGATACTTTCACACTGACTATTGACAACCTGATGAAAAGTTGGTTGAAATGGACAAAACATTTAGCATAGTTGACAATTTTAAAATAATCAAAGAAATGGCCTTTAAGGGCCCAATGCATTTTGACTACAATTATGATTCACAACAAAAGATGTACCATATGTAGTCCTCAAGTAGCAAAGGAATGTTGCATATCCAATGTACCATTTAAGCGAGACAGCCGTTACGCATATTTAAATAGATTAATTGCTCAACACAATGCGCACTTTATTGATCCCACATGCACTTGACCGCCCCGAATGTGATCATACACAAGTATGTACGGCATAGAAGTATCATGTAGAGAAGGAATTTTGCATATCCAATGTACCCATTTCAGCTGAATACAGCATTTATGCATATTAATTAGATCAATTGTATCAAAAATATGCCCCTTTTATCTGGCCCCACATGCATCTTTGACCCATTATGATCCACCCAAAAGATGAATGGCAAAGTATTCTTGAAGGCAAGCGAATGAATTTGACTACCGATGTGCGTGTTTCAGAGATACAGAATACGCATATATGAAGATCATTTGCATACCTAAGCCGTAAGTATCACACACATGATAGGCTTCATGCAGTGAAGGAAGTTCCGTATCCAATGTACAGTTTCAAAATTATAGCCAATTACGCTGATTTTTGCATATTAATTAGCTCATTTGCTTACTCTGTGTCCGAAATACGCCCGAAATCTAATCAGGGGTGAGACTCTCCAGCCGCTCCCTTCCACCAAGTTACATCATCCATCGCCTTTCGGGAACTCCAGAAAACTTGTACACAAGCCTTGCGGGAAAAATTTCGTTTTAATTATGCAAAATTTAGATGACTTAATGAGCATTATTTAAAGCCCAAACATCTAATGCAGATTCGAGAACTCATGGACCTTCTTTCCACCAAGTTTTACATCATCATAGCCCTTCGGAACTCCCGATAAATCGTAATCAAGCCCGTGGAACACGGACGTCAGGCAGGACAGACAGCCAGACAGAAGGACAGAAAAGTGATTACTAAGTCATTCTGCCGAACAAAGTCAGGCGAGACAAAAAAGGTTTCGGGCAGATTCAAATGAAATTTTGGAATTAAAGTATGTTGGGGTTGGCCCTTCCGACAAAACCGTAAAAATATATGCATTTTAGTGGGATGGTGGAGGGTATATACAGAATTTTGTGGTGTCTTAAATCAATGGTTATGACCACCAAAATTGTTAAAGAGAAACACTAACTCAGGGAGTGCCCATATTCAGTGGCTAGGTTTGGGCTGTGTGAGAACAAATAGGTCCATCTACTTTTCATTTGAAATTAGTTAAATTTACTAGCTTCCGATTTCATATAGAATAAAAGGTTTTCATGATTGTGATTCTCTTAAGTTCTGAATGAAGAGGAAAATAATTGAAATGGAAAACCGACTTTGCCATTGTCCCCAGACAAACATGTGCTCCAAAACCAAAACACACTAAAGCCTTTTTTGTGTAGTAAAAAAGAAAGTAAGGCATTTTTTACTGCTTCATTAATGGTCTAGCCAGCAAACTTTTTCGAATAATAGGCTTTGGAATGGGTACCTTGCGGTTGCCCATTTAAAAGTGGTATTATACTTTCACATGTTATTCCTGACTTGGATACAACCAAAATGGTGGTGCAGAACAGTATGAGCGTGCATATTAAATTAGCTAGCCGAGTGGACGTGGAGTCACGTGGGAAAGTTTGGTGCTCATCAGAGCCCATAGAGATTGAGTTGTAAAAAACTACCAATAGAAAATGTTCAGTTTTCTCAAAAGGTTCTAGAGAAACGCAGTCTGTACCAGACGGCACCAGGGGTAAAATACTTTCCGCACCGCCGTGAAAACCAAAATGGCTGCCAATTCTACAGTTTTATAGTAGATTCGGGAGTAGATTCAACCCATGTGTCACCTCTAGTACTTTTCTGAAGGTATGGCATTAAATGAGGGGATGTGCAGTGGATGAAATTAAAATGACAAACATGTGAATCGGGTAACAGTATTCTGACCTCCTCTCCAACTAATTGGAGATTGGTGACACGATGGGTTTGATCTACTCTAGCTTGTTAAAAGTTCAATCCTTCCCATCGCCTATGGCGTGCATTAGGGCAGTGCCGATATCCGTTTCTATCACCCTAGGCCACGCATCTGCCAATGCAGTGAAAGCTACAGTAGGGTTAGTCTTCGGAGCACTTCAGCATGTTAAAACTTTCCCTAATCTATCTTTAAATGACGGCGCCGACAAGAAGGAATGTACTATTTAAAGTATTTGTATGGACCCGGCCCGGAATTCGAACACCACAACCACCACCTCACACCTTCCGACTGTGAGGCGAACCCCGGAAGGGTGAGGGGTGATAAGCACCCGTAGGCCAGTACCAAGGGAAATAGTGTGCCCTATTGCCCGATATAAACTGTCGTATTTGTTTTATTACACGTCATTGTGACTCTGGGGACGAGGTTGGAGGGAAACAGTTCACTCTATTTCCCTAGGGAAAATCAGTTTGCTATAGGAATCAGCCAATGAATAGCATAATTATGTCATGAAATATTCCATGAGGTGTAATAACAATGTTTGTAAACATGTTAGGGCCTGGTATCTTGAAAAGATCGGCCTGACTGTTACACACTATACTGGGCAATTGTATCTGTTTAGAGTTTTAATACTAGGGCCATAACATTTCCGGGCAAGGGGGAATGGATTTGCAGGCAAAAAGAAGTGACATAGGATGTTAAAATGGTCTACTAGCTGATTGATCAAAATTGTGAAACAAAGTTTGTGAATCACTGTGGCACACACTGTTGATGGCTTTAATTCAATTCCATATTAGTATACTTACTGTATATCTCTGGTAACGTAGGTAAGCCGTGTGCTTTAATTTGCATAGACCTTATGCTGAATATGATTAAAAAAAATATAATGTTATTGGTGGAGAATGACTATTTGACGACTATTCTAACACCCCCAACTGCTGTTTGATAGAAGGTTGTTACCTACTTTATAGTCAACAATATTGGGCAGTAACCTCTCCCGACCTGTCAACAGTCACCCGGGAAATCCGATCCCCTGCTCCAGGAAATGATCCTCCTAGATTCCCCATATGCAGGACAAGTGGCCTATGTTATCAGGGACAATCAAAGATCAATAATCTTCAGCTCGTTTGGTGGTGCGGCGCTCTTTACCGTTTCGGTTCCTTTATACAAGGGATCGAACTTCAGGAAAGCCATACTGGCCCAAGTGGCAAGTTCAAACAACTCATTAGTGAACTGTCATGCAAGCTGCCAGCCCGACTTCTCAGCCTTCTAACATCACAACATCAATCTGACTTTTGCTCTATGCTTGCTTCAACAAGCAGCTAAACATTCCATTCCAAGGGCAGAATCCCTACACCCACTGTCGAGACAAGGAATGTGACGAGTTGTATAAATGACGTGTAATACCAACTGCAATACTGAGAGAATAGAAAAAAAGGACAAACAAGCCTACTGAATTTGCTTTGCCAAAAGAGACATACCAGGATTGGGGGGGGGGGAGATATCCAATATCAACTTTACCCACTAAGCTTTAAGGCCTGGAACACCGTTAACAAGCTCTTCGGTCTTAGCTGTCCAGTTAAGCAGTGCCCTGTCTTGGAAAATTCATCGCCTCAGTACTTGCAACAATGGAACAGTGGAAAATAACCACTGGTCCGTGTATGCAATCGTCAAAGCCTTGGACTTGTTAATTTCAGGGTTTGCAAGTTGAACCCCGCTGTGCCATTGCCTCCACTTTAATATATAGAAGGCCCTAGAGTAAATCACCACAATTGATTGAATATTCCAGGACCATTAAAATGTTTTCTTAAATGTATTGTCATACAGCTTGCTCAATGGAGATGTCTATAATGCAGAGTCTTCCAAGGGAAGCAAAAGTCTCAAGGAATGGGGAAGGAAAAACTACTTCAATGACAACATCCAGACGAATTGAAGAATATGGGCACCTGAAGCTGTGCGACGGCCCAACTCTTTTTCTATCCTTGTAGGGATCTCAGCAATTCCCTTGGAGAAAGACTTCATAGGTCATTGCAATCCTAAACCAAGGAAACCAGGGCAAACGAGCCCAAGTGTTAGAAACCCATCTCACTGCTTCAATGTATAAGTACCCCTCAACCCAAATGGTTTGAAGAGGTAAATCAACAACTAACCAGATAGCAAGACATCTCAATTATATCGAAAACAGCCTTCAGAAGATAGCAAGTTTTGGGGCAGCCTTATATATCTAAACTGCTGCCTATGCGACATGTCTGGCATCGAAGTCTCTATCTTAAGCTACACAACTCTTCCTTATGTCACAGCTTGTAAAGTTTCATTATTGCTCATACTGGATCTTTTGTCCTGGGGGGTGTGGGGGATATCAGATGGCGCAATGCAGTTAGAAAGCCCAACTTCGGAATGGTGTCCACAAGGTTCTGTCATGGCACCCAGTCTTCTTCAATATTTATGTCGCAGAATGCCGAAGGGAGTTTCATCACAGTATCCTAAGTAGGACGATATGTTACCTGGAAAGCTGCCATTCCGTTGATGCATTAGAAGAAGTGTTGCATAAAGACCATATCACTCATCACAGTAAGTCAATTCTTACACGATGGCACTAGAAAACTCTGCAAACCCAAGACTGTCGGCTCTGTATTCCACTTTGCAAACCACTGCGATAAAGAGAAATAAAGCCCTTAGATAGAGAAAAACTGCCACACGATCCAACACCAAGTACCTTGGCGTCATAATGGACCGCATCTTTTGACACTTCACGAATCGCACGTGCCTTGGTATACTTAATGATGGAATACCAGTATGGAGTCACAGGGTGTTATATAGCCTCCATTTTTCTGATAAACTTTAAAATATAGATTTCTCAATTTTATTTGAGAAAAATTTCTCACGGGAAAAATACTTTGTTTACTATAAAAAGAGAAAAATATTTGTTTTAATTACCCTAGTTTGTTTTGCTAAGAGGCACCTGTTTAGATGCACAATGAAGGGAAGTGGGGAATTACCCAAGAATCAAATTAGAAACTGAGTCAACTTGTTTATGTTTTGAGATCAGAACATTGTAACATCAGGGAATTCCCCCACAAAGTTAATATGGAAAGTGATGTGATTCGTGAGTAACTTATGTGAATTAAATTGGTCAGCTGTGCAAGGTTATGTTATGCATGATGCTGTGTAATGTCTATTTTTAGAATGGGACTTTGTGACGTCAGTAGAGACTGTCCCAATGAAAACTATACAATCAAACTCAAAATTATGAAAAATAAAACTGTGCATTTTTGGCAGATATTTTGACTTTGTCAGGGGACAAGTCCTAAGCTAAATCTCGCTTTTATTCATCCAATTTGATGGTGGACCCTAAGCGGAGATATTCTCAGTTGAACACAAAGGATAAAATCCAATTGGGCAGTTTTCACTTGAAAAGTTCAAAAACTAAAGGTATAAGGCGTGTGTAGCATCATTGTGGAATTACCTAAATCCCTTTCAAACAAAAGAATATTGTACGCATCAGAGAGTGGAATGTATTATTCATGCATTGAACTAATCAATATATATTTTTCAGTGAAAGCACCAGAAATTATAATGTTGTGGGTGAAATGACGGGAATCACTCTCAAGGGGACAAGTAATCATGAAATTCTTGGAAATTTGGGGAATTGGAGTGCTGAAACTAATGTAACAGTCTACAAGTTAGGTTGAGGGACAAATGTGTGGCACAAACGCTTAATGTGGAGGGACAATTACCCTTCCCCTATTCCCAATGCTTCTAAGATGACAGGGAAAGAAAAAGAAAATAATGAAGAAAGCAGTAGTTGAAGAAAGCAGTGTTCACAAAGAGCAACATAAAGCGAAAGGATGGTTGGTTACAAGGTCTCAGTTGACTTTCAAACAGGGTGTTTTTCATGGTTCTACCTTCTGGCTGAAACCGGAGTAAAGCTTAGACAACAAGACTGTATGGAATTGAATTTCATAATGCTACATGTATTGATTAACAATGCGACATTATAAAGTTATTAAAAATTATGGTTTATATACAAGGAAGCAAGCACTTCTACCTACTTTTTATTTTTAATTTTCAATCAAGAATGTCTTGAGATATTTTTCAGTGGCAACTTTGTTTGATATCAGGATAGCCGAAATTGGCCCATCATGTTTTTCAACTGTCTTAGATAATTAGCATAACTCCTGAACCAGGACCACAAATTACACCACACCTAAAAATCTCATTGAAAGCTGGAACACTCCTAAAAAAGAATCAGTAAACTTCAGTTGAGATGAACTTAAATTTTAGCCAAAAAAAGCAGTTTGTGATTGTATAGTTTTTTTTGGGACAGTCTGTATATATTTGAGATTTGAGCCAAGTCTCGATGTCAGCAGTTGCAAATCTGCTATGCAGTATGGTTATATAGCGTAGTTTTTCTACAATAATGGTAGAATATGCTACACACAGTGCCAGGATTTATAATTCCCATGTGAGCAGAGTTGCTGTAATTGTAATTATTCTAATGTCGTATTTGAAGCCAAAACGTTGCTGGGAAGCAAAGTTAGGATTCAAAATTGTGGACAGAGAGAAATCGTGGTGATTATCTTGGGACTCATATGCTGTGGATTATTATCGTCGAGGGACTTAATTTACCTTTCCGTCTTGAACTGCTGGACAAGATTACCTTCAGGACGGAGAATTACAGGAATATTTACCTGAGGGTTGTTATGAACTTGTGCGCTGTCATTTTGGAGTCTCTTCGCTTGAGAGGACATATCATCGTGAACATGCAACGCCTCTTTTGAACATTAGGTATCAGTTATAAATTGTGAGTAATCTTACTATGTAATTTTGTTTATGTAATGTTTTGACATACCAAAATTCTGAACCAATTACAAAATTCAGTAAAATCTGTTTATTATAGAAAATTCAGATCACTTGTGACAAAAGGCTCAGTATTGTGTTTGAAGGTATTTCTGACCTTTGACGCCTACAAGATGTCATAACAGTGTTGTACATTCACAAAAGATTGATGTCATTCTGAATATAATGAGCACTTTCTGCGGTTGCCTCTTGGCAACGCCTGGGAGAATATCTTCCAATTTGTCTGTTTTAAACTCCGGCAAACCTAGGAGGGAACATGCAGACGGATTAACGTTGATTCTCAGTCGATACACCTGAATTTTCGATGAATGTGAAAGCGCGTTGGGTCTTCTCTTGGGCTTCTGTATAAGACATACAATATACTATATTCATAAATATAACACAATGTAGGCATTTTTAGGTGCCAAAAATATTGTTTTGATAAGTAAACAACAAAATCCTTGGAAATCTTAAGATTGGCGGCCATTTTGATATGCGAATTAGGCATAGTTCCACCCACTTGGGGACTTTTAGTATTGGCATTTGGGGACTATATAGAAATGCACTGTAGTGAAAGAAATTCTATTGCAATTTTTTCCCAGCCTCACCTAGAATTTAAGTTAGTTTCTCAGCCCTATTATGCTTGCTAACACATGATGATTCATAAAACACAGGGAATTGTCCAAAAAGGGGTTTGTTTAGATGATTTAAAAATAAGTGAGACCTCATAAAGTGGTATGTCTGTCCCATTCACCGTGCGCCGTAAGAGGAATTATTTTAATGGCACATGAAACAAATTTATGGTACTCAGACATAATAGTAAATATAGTAATGTAGCTATAGCAATAAATAACATGTTGACCTAAAAATACATTATTTCACATTAAGACGAGCTGGATTCACACCAGTATAAATAAGATGAGAAACGAGAGGTAAGTCCAGTCCACAAACTTTTTCTTCCCCCAACCCCACCCCATCCCAATTTTGCCCTCCAAGCCGAAAAGAAAATGAGCAGTTTTTTTGGGCAAAAAATCGGCGAGATGGGGGCAAAAAATCACCACATTGTGGCAAAAATAAGCGATTTGGGCCAATATTGGTTTCACATTTAAAATTATGTGCCCCCTGACCGGGGAATTCCGTTGCTCAAAAAACGTAATTTTACTCCCCCCCCCATGCCCCCCCCCCCCCCCCCCCCCCCCCCTCCACAGAAAGAGGTCTGGCATCACCGCTGCAAATGATGGCCCGGGGATTTTTTTTCGGTGAACCGGTGTTTTTCTTAAGGTGAGTGAGATCGAGATATGTTTCACTTAAATTGACACCAGAGGAGCCAAAGACAAATAATAGCTTCCACAATGAAAATCAAAAAAAACACACTCCCACAAAATACACCAAGGAAACATAACATATTGTGCATCTTTGTCTTTCTTTGACAGCCCTAATCCTAAATGCTTTGACCTATGATCACCCGATTATCCGAAATGACGACTGGTCATTAGCGACCATTATGGTACCGTTTCATATGTGTCACATGGATGAAAATGAGGTATTGCCATTAAGTCGTCAAGCGCTACTGCACCAACAACGTCATATAGCGCAAGACCGAATCAATTGTTAATACCTCATTTGCTCAATGGGAATTCTATATGAAACGTTACCCAGTTTGGTGTATGCTTTGGGTTCCAAAGGTCATGGTAAGGGTTAAAGCGTCAAACCTTACTAAGAAATTAAAACGGGTCAAATGATTAATCTCAATATATCACAGCTAGATCATTTAATGCAAGGACAAAAAGCCGGATATGGTGATTTGTTTCATGTGATCCCTGATGTAATGGAGTTGAGCTCAAATGTGAAAATGTGTTAAAGTGACAAATCTCTACAAGGCTTGTGCTACAAACTATGTCACTATTCAGCTACAGTGATGCATCGGCAAATGTATGGTATCTATGTGGCGGTACTGCAAATGCAATTCAATCACCAGCTTCTATATGTATCGGTTTAGTTGGGAGATATGGGTTGCGTATTTGTGTATCAAGGGCATAAGAGGTCACATGGATAAACAAATTTAATGCGCATATTAACATATATGTCAGGTATCCGGCTCAAATTCTTGCGAGTTTAGGCTAATTATGCTTAATTAGGTGTAGATATGAATTGTTGCACTCAAAATTGAATTTATGTTGAGTGCCAACAAAGTCGTAACTTATACACGGGAAAAACGTGTGTGTGTGAAAATCAATAAATTAAAAAAAGCAAAAAACTAAAAATATTATAATTAATTAATATTTAAAACAAGTACATTTTCAATCAGGTGTTCTCATTAATTTCATTTGAAAACTCAACTGAGTGACGAAAACACAAAAATGCTTCCGGAAAATCAGCATGAAATGCAGGTACAAGTTTTTGTACTCACATGTCGATTCATGGCTTCACAAGCTTAGATATTAGTTTCTGATACAAATTTTTGTCGATCTTCCTGGTTACAACACTGAAAATTACGTTCGTGTTCATGGGAAAGGTGGAGGCGCTTCACTATTTCATTCACATTTACATTTTGTTAGAATGATTTCAAAATTGATATAGAATTGCATTCTTGTGATTCGTATCATTGAAACAAGCACCCATACAAATGCATTAAAGGTATTTTTCCAAACAAGAAAATATATAAAAAAAGTAAAAAAAAACTCTATGATTAATTTTAATTTACATAAAAAAAAATACTAAGATTAAAAAAAAAACAATGTACATCATGGATGAATTAACTTGTTATCTTGAGAGTGACAGTAGGTCTTGCGTGGATTAGAATCTGATTTAATTGATTGATATTTATTCAGCTGTATATCCATTAAAAAAAATCAAGCAAATTTCAAAAATTAACACGTACAAAATTCAAACAAGATAAACTTTAACATACATTCATGTGATCTTTTGCATCTTTTGAAAAATTAGTTTCAGTGACGATTGTTTTAACGTTGTCAGGCAGCATGTCACCGTTTGATAGGCATTATAATTAAAATGAAAGCACCCGCAAGGAATTTCAAAGTAAAAACGACTACCTTATGTTATGTGATGAGGACTTGAGAAAAGTTGTTGAAATATCATCACCCACTCTCGACTGGTATCATGGAATGTATAAAACCATGATTCAACCGAAGCTCAGATTGGTGTTGTTCAAAATGCCCAGATTAGAAGTCATTATTATTTACATGATTACGTAAACCTTATTGAGGATAATCTATACACTTTGTTCTGAGCACGTTGTGTCTGTTTGCATGATATTGGAAATGCCAGCATAAAATTTCCCACATAATGTTCCTTGAAATTCACAAATTTATATAAAATTTCATTTTAAAAATGTTGACGCAGTAACGGAATTTTACCGTTGTTACTATTCTGAAAACGGAGGTGGTAATCATAAGATACGGTTTAATTCAAAAGCCAACGGTAACTACAGATTGTTGACTCCGAATGACCAGAGTAGTACAATAGAAAACTCGGTGGTATGTTGTTTTGTATGGTTTATGCTTCGCCAAAAAGAATCATTTAAGTTTTTCCCATGTGAAAAGACAACTTTTGTTCTTAACTAGCCACTTATTGTAACTTAGTTATTGAACGATTTCCCATATCTTTATCAGCACATAATTGAAAAGGAGCTTATCACCAGCATATTGAAACAATAAGAGGTATTCAGAATTAGACGCCATTAATGGTAACATAAGAGTGGACCTGGATGACCGCGCCTTTAGGCACGCCCCACGTGATAGCAAGAGGGATCATATTCAAATTATGTATGTTAACAATTCTGTCTCCCTGTTGGAAAGTTGATTGGTTAACTAGTTTGATTGATTGCAACTCGCATTGCAGACAGTTTATTATCAAAGAATTTGATGGTCTACACTGTCACACATGCCTTCTGGGGGTCCAATAAAATCGTTCCAGTAAAATTAAAATTACCAGAGGCAGTTTGCTTTCTCACGTTGAAATATTGCAAATGAATAAGAAAGGTTGTCGTTAGAGTAGGAGCTTTATAACCAGATGGAAAATGTAAAGGAGGCCATTGCCAAACAAGGTACATGTCAAAACGTTTCCCACAATTGAAAGAAGCTAACGTCGTTGCAGTCACAGGTTATCAAACTGCTTTCTTTTAATGAGTGAATAACTTCACCCAAGTTCCATTTCATTTGGACCAATTCATGGACCTTTAAGATAATTTGAAAATGGAAGTATTGGTACTTTTTAGATAAACTCATAACATAACTTGCCGATAGTTTAGATTTGAATCGAGCAAAATATTTCTTGTATTGGTCATTGAACATAGCAGAATCTATACTGTAATTTAAAAACTGTTGGCTATGGTTGCTGCGACGCACGAAGCAGCAATTTTGGGTAAAATATTAAAGTGATGGAACGGTTTATTTCATGGCATTGGCACAATCCATATCCAAAACCAATATATTGAAGACTCGTTTAGTTTCATGATACCAAGGGGTTTTAAGATGTGTCCTTAATTCTGTTTTAGAATTATCCGTATTTTCATCAATTAAGCAAACCATATAATGGCGTTTGGCATTTCGGATTTATCGCCACCTTAAGGTTAAATCAGGTCCATGCTTGTCCTTACGGTAGGGCCACGCAACCAATATCCCTCTTCACGAATGTCTCAGAATCTTCAGGAGAGATTCAAGGGGTCCGAAGGGATTTTGATGGAAACAGAATTCTTACATTTACAGCGATCAAATGTGGTGTCATCATTGGCTTAATTGATTACTTTCGTGTTTTTACATATATCCCACTATCCAATCCAAATCTCATTGAACGTTAGGGTAGTATTGAAACCGGATATACTAAAAGAATCTCAAGACATGCCATCTCCATCGATTAAACTGGCACATGGTAAACGAAGAGAGTTTATCCAGAAATTCATCTCCTCAAACATTGGGCCAGAGAATGAAATGGTTACCAGGTGGATTTCTTGCCTAGCCAGAGTTTTATCGAGATCACCTAAAATGTTCAATGAAATTAAAGTGACAGGATGTAGGAAAAGACGTCAGAAATCTTTTTGTATTTATATAGATTAATGCCATATGTCACCTCTAGTACTTTTATTGGAAGGTATGGGCATTTTGAATGACAATAAGCGCCATTTTATAGATATACATTAACTATCAAAACCATCCTGACTAATCGTATGTGCTTCAGTGGTATTTTTTTTTGTTCAAGTGTGACAGGTGAGTTGAATGTTACTGACTTTTGAGCGCATGGTTTTGGATTACGAAGGAACACAAAAGTCTTTTGACTCTGTGTAAAAAAGGATTCAACATGAAAGGCCAGCAGATATCTTAGTTCGCTCATAACAAAAACAGGTGATCGGGCCAAATGTTCTTTTTCTGCCTGCTCTCCCAACTAGTCCACGCTGTCAATAAACTTTTCTCTGGGACACGATGCGAGTTGAATCTACTATAGAGTGGAATGTTTTTGGAAGTGGTTATCGAAAGTTTTCCTACGCCTCTTGTGTTGGACAAATGTCATTTGTGTGATCAAAAATTGTGTTTAAGGTTATCGAGTGGTCAATGTTGTATGATTATTTGTGAATGATGGGCGTTTGTTTTTGTTTACTCTTATGTGTCCACACTCAGTGGTTTCTCAAAAGTTATGATCAAGTCAGAATGATGGGTACAACGTCTGCGTTCACTGGAATTCGCAAGGTCCTTGTTTGTGCATTGTTGCTCCAAACAGTGGGCAGAACAAGAGATGTTCCATTGTCTGGGCGCTTGTTCCACAACCATGGTAATGTCCTGATATGCTTCCAGGTTGCCTCACTTCTGCAGGAAAACCTTAGATCGGCCAGTTTGTTTTACGGCAAAAGTAGGTATGTTCCTTAGTTCACCCAAAGAGGTTCTATATAGTAGAGGCAAAACGGGACGTAATCTTTAGAATTCATCGTCTCGCATGTTTTGCGACTACAAAGAAAAACAGAGTTCAACCAATAGACAGCAATGCTGCTCCGCTTCTTCCACATTACTGTGGGTGCCGCTTGCATATAACTAATCGGTAGTGATACAATTGATGCTATGTGTTAGAGGTGGCCAGGTGTAATATAGTGTACCTGGATCATTGTGCCAGGATGCACTCTTTTCTCATAATGCAATGCGAGCTTAGGTGAAAGAGGTATTCATTGAGGCGGTTTATTTAAATTCAAGAAGACTGACGTTCATTTCATTCGTTGTTGGTTGGCCCTGGGTAGGACAAAATTTAACCACCAATGCACCCAACATCCAACAAACTGATTGGCGGATTGTTTGTATCGAATTGAACTTATGTGTGTATACAAGCACCCAATACTCAAAATGTCAGCGCACAAGTCAAAATGCAGCGCCCCAGCACGGACGACTGGTTTGAATGGGCTTCACCACCTTGGTTTCACCTATAAAGGTTGGTTTGTTGTTCAAGTGATTTTTCAATCACATTTGTTTTATCACAGCGGCTCTGTGTGCAGGTGTTGTTGTTTCTGAGAATGGTCGTTACAGGAGAAAGAGGAGTGTGATTAGGTTTCATGAATGTTGTGATAAAGTTGTAAGAACATTTGATTAATTGTAACCTGCGCTCCCCCGTGATTCAGTGCAGTGCGGAGGTGTCGGCCTGCACAATTTATGTTCCCAGTCTATTTGAAGAGAGTAATTTAGGTATGTGTTTGATTTCATTTTGCCAAAGCTATTTGTCTTGGGCTTCTCTGGGTCAATTTAAAGAGGAACTTATCTTGTTTGATATACTGTTCCATAATTTGTGTTGGTCTTCCCCTGACCGCTTCCTTAATAAACAATGTTAGTTCCCTAAGTCTTCATTGAAGAGATAATTTTAGGTATGTGTTGATTCATTGTGCCAAAGCTATTTGTCTTGGGCTTCTTTGGTGTGGTTCAATTTAAAGCGGAACTTTATTTGTTTGATATATGTTTCCTCAATGTGTTGGTCTTCCCCTTGACCGCCTTCCTTCATTCATGCACAGGGAATATATTCAAAACAAACTGTAACAGGACAACAAATTACAGAGTGAGAACATTTAACGGGATATAAGTGATTTTGAAAACACTCTTAGATGAGACAGGCTCGTACAAAAGCTATAATATATAATTTTATGGTGAAAATTTAAACCATGTTCAAGAGTTGATCTTTAACTATTATATCACAGAAGAGCACATAGATTTTTTTTTTTTTAAATGAATGTTTTTCCCCCGTATAACATAGGTCAAAATTCCAGGGCCCGGCTAAACTGGTTTCAACGGACAGTTCAAATCCAGTTGATCCAGTTTAATATCCAGTTGAATCCAGTTAAAAAGTTGATTCCGTGACGGAACAATTATCACTAGGTTTTTGAGCTGTTTTTGAGCTGTTAGGAATATGTCCATGAGCGCCGCCCAAAGGTATATATGCAAGGGGGTGAAGCCCTCAAAACCCACGTCCGTGCTGGGCGCTGACATTTTTGATATTGCACGGAATAAGTATTAGTGTGGGTGCTTGTATACACACATTAATGTCAATTCGATCAAAAAACAATCGGCAAAAATATCACGGTGTTGGATGTTGGTGCTATTGGGTGGTTAATTTTGTCCTACCCATGGCCACACAACGAATTGAATGACCGTCAGTGTATTTGATTTAAATAAACCGCCCAATGAATACTCTTTTCACCCTAAGCCGCCTAAGCCACCTAAGCGACGTGAGTATCTGAGCACAATGAGCACAATGATCCAGGTGAACTATTATTGACAACCTGGCCACCTCTAACACATAATCAATTTGTATCACTACCGATTAGTGTTATGCAAAGAGGCACCCACAGTATGTGAAGAAGCGGAGGGGCAGCCAGTGCTTTCTATTGTTGGGACTATATTTTTCTTTGTGGTCGGCAAAACATGCGAGATATGAATTTCTAAAGATACGCTAACGTTTTTGCCTCTTTCATATAGAACTCTGTTGTGAGTATGCCTGCGGCTTTGTAAGACAGCTGACATATTATAGTGGACAGCGAATAAATGTAAAGCGCTTGATACATTGTGAAAAGCGCTTATATAAATATCGGCATTTATATTTATTTATTTGTAGTGACCAGTTGAACTCAGTCTCAGTTAAGACCAGTTACAGTTAAAAACAGTTGAAACGAGTTAGTTCCGTCACGGAAAATGGAACAACTTTCAAAATGCATGGATCAACTGGAATTATTTTGACCTGGGAAAGTATTATTTTTCTGAAATTAATGTTTACCACATTTCTCAAATTGTTTCTTTTCTTATTGTAAGGTTGGGCAGTTTAAGGGATAAGTATCGATAATGGAAGGGAATTTAATCAAGATAAGTATGTAAAATTCCATATAATTACTCTAATATAGGACCCAAAACCATCAAAACAGTGAAAAAAAAATAAAGTATTTTGTCATACCGTCTCCCGCAACTAGACATACAGCGATGGCGGTCTCAAAATCTAAACTTAAAACGCTGATAGTGATTTACACCAGTACAGAATAAACAACGATCGCTTTATAAAAGTCTGAAAAGGCACTAGTTATATTAAGAAAGGGATGAAATTTCATTATTGACATGGGATTGACTGGTATGTTTCTCAAACTAAGCGGCATTTGGGACAGAGAATTTGAGGAAAATTTACTCCGCGGTCATCAATTTCAAATCGATTTGCAAATTACTAGGACGATATAGAGAATCTTGGGTTGACGGTCTGACATCGGTCGGTCTTGGGTCGATTCGTAACTAAAAATTTTCAGGTCATCATATGTTCAAAATGTGTTATTGGGTGATTTCAGCTTGTAATTTGGGGTGGTGATGTTGTTTGTATTTCTCTGTGAGATTTTAAATGTGAAAGAAACATGTTCAAAGTTGCAATTTTCCATAGACTACTGTGTATAAAAGTGCAGTTGTGTTGTGGGGTAAACCTATAGAAATTACAGAATCAGATAAAAGAAAATACCAAAATACGAAATTTGATGATTTGTTTCAATGGCGGATCGGCAAATCGATGCATCCCTTTACGCCCGCGGGGCTGATTTTGACTCTCCTCATCAGAAAAATACACAGCGTAAGCTAATTAGGTTAGCTACGAAATAGTAAATCTAGAGTGATGCGGCAATAGAAATGCATTATTATACATTCTATACCATCTTATAATGCTATATTATTGAATTACAGTACTATTCATAAACTTTATTAACATTATCTACTTGATCGTTGTTTTGAATGAAATAACAGAACCCCAACCTGAACCTCGAATTATACATACTATAACAAGAGGTGGATTATAGATTGGTAAATAAGTGCCATATAATAGTATGTTGTGATTATGAGAGGATTGCTGCGCCTAATACCTAAAATGTATGAAATGTAAAAAGTCGTCTCTTGGTTTCCTGCAACCACATTTAATAAAAGCAAATTTGAATTAGCTTCTGAAAACAGGCAGACCTCTCGATAGTAAATGCTTATTAGAATATAAGATTTTTTTCAGGAAAAACAATATTTGTTTCAAAGTTTGTCATGGTCAATTACCGTTAGCAATCAGTTGAATGGCGGGAGAGAGAGGGGAGAAGAGATAATGAGAGGAAGGAAGCGAGAAGGGACGCGAGAAAGAGGATTTATATGTGACAAACATGATTAAAGGATTCCTGTCAATATTTCCAACATCAACCCTGGACATAGAGGGGCATTCTAAGGGCATTATTACGGTTAAAAAGATATTCAAATTTACTCGCCCAAGAGAGATGCGAACAAATAGAGTGCCTTCTTACGATTTACTTGGAAATTGTGGCTCGAGTATATTGAAACTGACATCTGTGTTAATTTGAGGTCATACTGATATATACACAAAGTAGGACCGATTGAATCAAGGGGGCCACTGATTATGTATAGTTGTATTTTCCAAGACCGATCTTCCAAACATGTGACCAGATCGTTCCATTAGCATGGAGAGGAGCTACTTACCAAGGAAATATCGATATAATTATTGGACTGAAAAAAGGCCACTACAAAAATAATTATGTTAAACCATATCGTTGTACGCTGACATTAACATCCATGACATCAGACTGCCCCTGATTACCTTTTCACCTTACGTATCGGATGATATGTATTACATAGACCCAATGGTATTTAACAAAAAATCTTACCAAAGCATAAGACAAAAAAAGAAATCTTATTAATGCAGGAAGTTGAAAGAAAATAAATTTAAAAAATAAATGTGCCTCTGACAATGATGGTAACTAGCCAAACTCCATGATTTAAAAGATTATAGCTTTGTGATTCCATCACTTGCCGATTTCAAGGTCACGATTTTCAAAGCCTTTTCATTTAAACTAATACGCAAATGGTTTGATTCCCGGCTACTTTTAACATGAACATTCATTAAAGTTAGCTGCTTTCATTAATTCAAACAGTATTCAGAATTGGTCGGTTGTAATCGGTTTGCACAGGGCAGCTTATAATTACTTACAAGACAGTATATCTGTTCAGATTATAAAAGACCGAAGGTTGGACAAAAGTGATATCTTGGAACAACTGGCAACTATTACTGAAGACAGTACATCCTTACTTTTAATCACCACAGCCACTCCCGCACAAAGATCGTCTTCAGAAAACGTACTATAAAATAGGACATGCCGTCGGGACCCCAACGCAGTGGCGGATTAAGGAAAGGGCCTGTCAACAGCTTAAGGTGGGGCCTATTGTCGTGAGTAGACGCAAATCCCATTAGTACGAATAGGGTGTGTCTGGGGGGGAGGGGGGCCTGAGAGCATATTTGGGGGGCCTGTGCAGCAGCTTCTTGATACTGATGACTCTTAAATTCCGCCATTGAACCAAAGCAAAGGCGTGTAATAACAGCTTTTGTTAAAGGTCCAAGGAAATGCAAATAGAATTGATGTGGTTTGTTGTCAAGTCTAAAAGGAGGGGCAAGAAAGCATTCAATATTTAGGGTGGTGAGACACATAGTGAAACTATGATTTCTTAGAGGTAATAGAAAATTCAGGTGACTGCATGTGTGAATCCATTCATGACACGGACTGAAAATCAATAGTTTCACAAATGATGTCACTGGTAGTGTATTCTTTTTTCTGGCCCTGTTATTGGACTGTATGACCCGGAAAGATTTGGATTAGGTTATCATCTATTTCCTGGAACCTTTAAACAAGTTCATATAAAACAGATACAACCGGGACATAGACTACAAAAGGACTTGGATCGGTGACCATAAAATCAATGGCCATCAATGATGACCCACACACTGATCATTTCCGTACATTGGACGTGTTATTCCCAACTACTGTTGATAGAAAAGTTTTTCCAATCAGTGTGTTGAAAAAACTTGCCCAATATTGCAATTTTGTTATTGAGTCCCAATATCACAAATACAATATGTTAAATTTTCAGCGAGTAGTAGTACACGGGCAAAGTTGAATAAAGCGTGTGCCACCCCCCACAATGTGCACATGCAGTGTGCTACGCATGTTTGTGTTTCTAGAATTTGACACGCTAATTTTACGTTCGTTCGTTCGTGTGGCAAGTCCAAAATCACAGTGGAAGATCCGTCTTGAACCAGATATAGTTTCATCATCCAGGTGATCAGGCCTGGGATTCCTCTGGGGGACTTGTAGACCTCACAATCATCTATGACTGGGTGGGCTAATGGTTTGTGGCTCTCCACAATCGCAGTTTGGTGAAGTTCTACTCCGATCTTGTGAAGGAAGTTCTTTGTACGACCAACGCCAGATAGTGTGAGGTTGACCCATGCTTCCTATCAAGGTCACAGCCTTGGGCTTGCTAGATGGGTTGTCCACAAACTGCTTTAGGTTAGGTTCAAAGTAGAGGAAGACCATTGCTCATACCATCTGTCATTGATCCAGGATGATCGATAGGGATACTGTGACGCAGTGTCATGGATTGGGGGTAGCAGAGTGATTCCATGAAATTCTCTGATCCTCAAAGGGTGTGGTGGTGGGTTAGCTACCAGGTTCATCACATTTCCTTGGCGAGCTTGATAGTCTGACGGTTCCTCCTACGGGTTGCAGGAGCTGCCAGACAGAATGGGAAGGTATTCTACAGGCGTCGCCACAAGGCAACCACTAACAAGTCTCATTGCATATTCAGAACGACATCAATCTTGTGTAATGTACGCTGTGACTCCTTACTGGTGCAGAGTATTCAGCGGTGGAGTGGAGTATGCCAAGCAACAGTTGATGTATGTAAGGTTGTCAAAGGATGCACCCCGTCCAGTTCCTGCGAGCCTTCTGAGGAGGTTGACAGAACTGCGTCTGGCAGCGACTGCCTTGGGTTGTTGATGATTGAAAGGAAGGCTTGCGGTCCATTGTTGACGCCAAGTACTTCGGTGTTGGGTATGTGACAGATTTTTCTCCATCTAGAGTGATGTTTAGGTCTCTTTTTGCGCATCGATTTGCAAGGTGGAAAACAGAGCTGACGGTCTTGGGTTGCTGAGTTTAAGTGCCCCATCGGTGGAAGAATGGCTTACAGTGATGGTCTTTCTGCAACACTGTTTCTAAGGAATCAAAGGAGTCAGCAGCTATTCCAAGTGCAGTGTCGTCTGCGTAGGAGTACAGCGAACAATCTCCCTTTGGCCTATCTGAGACGTAGATGTGGAAGAGACTGGGGCCAGGACAGAACCTTGTGGGACACCATTCCAAGTTTGCGCTTTCTACGCGTGTGCCAATTTGATGTCTCCAGGACGAAAGATCGGTCTTGGATGAGAAGCATAATTGAACTTGACAAGCTTGACATCAGGGAAGATTTGAGTAGCTTGAGGTAGATCCCTCTATGCCAGACTGTATCGTAAGCAGCAGGTAGGTCTATGAAGACTGCTCGAAACTTCTGCTTCTTCTGGAAGGCTGTCTCGATGTCAGTAAAGGAGTCTTGCTATCTGATCAGTTGTTGATTACCTCTTCGAATCCAGCTTGGGTGCGGGGTAAATTTGCTTCGCCGGATCATTGATAATCTGCCGAGTATCAGTCGCTCAAGCAGCTTAGATGTGAGATAGTAGCTAGATGGGTCTGTAACCTTGGGGTTCATTGCTGGTTTCTTGGGCTCAGGATTGCAATGACCTTTGAAGTCTCCCATCTTGAGGGAAAATAGTGACGTTCCCATGCAGTAGAAAGGAAGAGTTGGAGCCATCGCACAGCTTTGGGTGCCATATTCTTCAAGAATCTGTATGGATGGTGTCATTGCCAGGCGCTTTCCATTCTTGAGAACTTAATTGCTTCGGTGATCTCATCGTAGGGGAATGATGCTGATGATGTGACGATGATGATGATGATGATGATGATGATGAGATGATGATCATGATCATGATCATGATGATCATGATCATGATTCATGATTGATCATGATCCATATAATTGTTGACTGACAAAATCAACCAACAAAAAAACGAACAATCAATCGATTACAACGGACTGAATTTTAACGTAAATCATGACAGTAATTCATTGAACCTGGCAATCACAATTGGTGCACGCGCAAAACGTTAACCCTACAGCAATTGCTTAGCAGCCATAGCTGTTATATAAAATAGTAGTAGTTTTACTTGTGAATCTCAAGCAACCCATTTGTTCAACTTTTATGCATTGTTACATTGTCTTTTTCCTGGTGCCTTGGTGTTTGGTTTTTTTAACTTGTATATTACATATACATTTTTACAACTACAATTTTTAAATTTTTTTACAATTTTTATTAACAATTTTTTTTTCAAGTATATTTTAAGTGTATTCAAACTACCCTTTAAAATATTCAATTGTTTACATACAAGCCATATATGTGTGACACATAACCAAACTAGTTGCAACGTCACTTTTGATATTACGCTCTACCCTCAAGGGAGTTGAGAAAGCATTTGCTAAAGGACCAAAAATCATGCTGTAATTATTAATAGCTGTTCTAATGTGAATATAGTATGTACACACACCAGTCACGAGCAATTGCAACGTGAGCAAGATATCTTATTGCAATATTACAGTCCGTCACAGTCGTAGTAATCAAAGAGTAACATATTCTTAGCAAATCGTGAAATTTTTAAAGAAGATGATTTCAACTGATTTTGGTAGGTAAAGGTGTCAATTTACCAAAAAAGTGGTTATCGTAGGGGGGTGGGGAAATTGAAATTGATTCCAATCATGTTGAAAAGTATACCCCAAGTTAATAGTTTAATCATAAGGAATTCCAAAGGTATAGTTTGTACTTCTGCGGCCGAAAATTGTGGAGTTATAGTTTTAAAAACAGCAAAATCAATAAAAACGGTCATTTCAGTTGTGCGGGTCAAATTTAAAATTACTCCGATTTGGACAAAAAAATGGTGCATATTAAATAGATGGAGCTCATATAATACAATTATGCGCGGATTCCTGGGGGGGGGGGAGTAAAACACATTTTGTCATGTGCACTTATAGATTAATTTCATCTTGTCCTTGTCTTTTTACGTTTGCCTTAAAAATGTACCCCATCTTTTTTCATTTTAATATTTTGCCAAATATTTTTCCCAAGATCTATTAATATTTGTTCACATCGTTTTCCTCAACTGAAGTTAGTCAGTGAAAGTCTTCTATATGAAAGTTCGAAAATGATTACATTTGGTTACGTCGAGGAATGTTAAATTCTCCTAAATTTAGGTCACTTTTTGGCCTAACTCATTAAGGGAAACATTAACAAATTAACTTTGGTCAATTTTTCCTCATATAAGTCAACTTAACACTATAAAAGGAATTGTTTTCAATATTTTCCTCCAAGATTTTTTTCCCATCAAAGTCCTAGGGCGGGTTCAAACTCCTAGAGGTCCTAGAAATGTTCCCCTTTTCATCACGCAGCATTAGCATGAGAAAAACTTATCACTTGAGGAATTTTTTGTCATTTGGATATTTGTTCATCTCTTTTGGTTGGATTGTATCATTCTTTTTCTTATCTCTTACTCCTTTTCTTTCTTTTTCTCTTTCTCTACTTTTTCTCCTCTTTTCATTTTTCTTTCCTCAGTCCTCTTGCACAATTTTTCTCCTTTTGTGATTTCATCAATTTCTATGTGCCATTTCCTAGGCGCGTGCTTCCCTGCTCCCGACTCTGGGACCCTGCTTTAAAGCTCAACCGGTGTCACGATGTCTGTTCCTTCATATGGATGATTCATTCACTCATCCAGAAACTGATACATGTATCAAGTTACTTATTGTGATGAGTGCTGAAGATGTAGAAACATTAAGAGGGCATCGACGGTAAATTGTTGTTTGCAGTGATAAAATAAGCCGATTCTCTTTGGACACTGATTTCTTCGCTGACGCATTCATTTTAATGTGAATCGTGGACAGAGCGCAAAACCGACTACTTGATTCAAACGAACGCAGCTCGGTCTATACCTAACCGAACAGGTGATCGGTGCAGCAAATTAAAGATGATTAAACTAAGCTTTTAGATATCCCGTATGTTAGATATATGTATTACTTAAATTCTAACTGCGGACACAATCAGAGCCAAAGGTTTTTTTTACTCACTGTATAAGTGCCTCCGCAAATAATTTTTTATTTATTTTTTACTATTTTAATTAATTAATTTGATCAAGGATCGTTTCATGGAGCTATCTATCTAAACGGCCGCCATCCGAGATGCTTGTTCACCACGTAGCGCCAATGTCCCTGTTTGTTCATTAAGTTGGGGATGCCAGATGGAGCCTGCTGGAGGTCTCCGGCAATCACATCAATGTAGTTAAAGGGCGACGCCCCCTGTTTTGGCATGGTAATACTCCCAACATGTGACGCCTGAGATTACTTGATCATCTACGATGACGGGTGACCGGCAAATCGGCACGGCTTTGTGCACGAAGATGAAATTGGAGGGATATCTTCCATATATCTGTGCTTTGGTCTTGGGCTCACTCACGCCAGGATATTTTTTGTACTCGCAGAAGAAGCTTTTGTGTAGGTGCGCATCCAACACCAGCCTGCCCTGTAGCTCTTTCTTCTGGTCCAGGTCTCAGATCCATATAAGAGGATACCCTCTACACATGCTCTAAAGAATTTCAGCGTGGTTGAATGGAGATACCAATTGCCAATAAGTGGTGTAGTTATGCAGGCATTCAAAGCTTGTCCTTTGCATGACACGGTCTTTCTTACTGATGGCAACATAGGACCCTATATATTTGAAGTCCTTGACATCTTTGAGTTGGCTACCATTCTGTTGGCAGATGAGGTGAGATCATCTGCCTCATTGACAGTCATATATCAGGCTCTTGCATTAGATGTAGGCCAACTTTATCTGCAGCATTATCAAGTGATTGTAATAGATTCTTGTGACCACATATCAGAATCAGCGTAGAGCTAGATCATTCTGACATAGTCATGGAACAAGGCACGTTTACATCGGTGAAAGAGGGTTGTTTCAGGTTTTCTAAATTGCCGATTCAACTAGACCAGTCAAAATCGAATAAATGAGCCTTAACCCAAAACTATATCGTGCAAAAGATAGCATCCTCTCCAGAATTGTATTGAGAAAACCTTTAAAAACAATATATCACAGTTTACCAAATCAAAGGAGGGGAAACATATATTTAAGGTTAGGTTTATGCAGGGGTCACAATATGAAAAGGAATCAAAAACGCGTCAAAAGTATCCAACGGTTTGTCACCTTTCTAGGATTAAAAAGGTATAGTTTGCCCTATCTTCCGGTGGTATTTTCCAATGTTATGAGCAATATAGGTTCAAGTCACAATGGGGATTGTCGTCAAGTTACCACACGAGCCAAAAAAGATACTGGTTGCACCATCACAATTGTTGATATCGTTGCATATGGAACGCAAAATGTGGATGGGGGGCTACAGGTCTATGGGAGGTCACTAGTCAGAGCTCTGTAATTCTTATATAGACCTGTTCAAACAGAGAATCTCTTACATTTACTTTACGAAGAGTAAAGTATGTTCACGCACTAATATATGAACACAACCCAACTGACACAAGATGGGTACTCGCCCACATACCATAAGATCGGACGGCACTCACCCTGTGCTACTCATGTGCAGAGGAGGCTTGCCCTGGGAAAGATCTACCATGCCAAGAAGCTTGATTCAGCATTAAAGGCCTCCTGCCGGCCTATCACAGGATGCCTTCGCCCAACACCAACGGAAAAACTTATACATCCTAGCAGGAATTGCTCCACCCAGACATCCTCGTAATGTAGCGAGCATGCAAGAGCGTAGCTGCCAAGTATCTATGTGAAGCACCCTATGTCTGGACAGAGACCTGATGCCAGCCGCCTAAATCCAGAGAGAGATTCTTACGCAAAGTCCAACCTTTTGAATCAGTCACTTAAAGGAGTATTTAAGATGCATTGTGGAAATTAAAAAGACTGCTGTCAACCAAGTAACATCTATTGGAATTGAAACTGGTGAGCGTTGTGGATAGCAGTAAGACATTTTTAAGACACGTATGAAAAACATTTCACTGAAATAAGCTTTGAAGAGCTGGAGATGGACTCACTAAGTATTTTTATTTTCTAAATGTATTTTTTATAAATTTGTTGTCTGCCGTCTGCCATATCTTCCTTGCATTCCCAAACGGGTCTGTTTTTTTTTGGGGAGGGTGTTAGGTCCATTCGTGCTTTCCTGTGCTGCAGTGCAGTAGGGGTGGATGGGGCCGTCTATGACAAGGCAGCAGGCGGCGCAGTTCAATTGATTGAGTGCTGCTTGTCCTGGGTTGGAGATGGTTTCGTCCAGACTTTGCTGCACTGCGATGCAGTGCGGTGTGAAGTATGGATGGACCTTTCGGTTATTATGGTTAGTTAGGGTGGGTGGTGTGTGGATGTGATATGGGTTTTTGGTGGTTTGCGGTTGATGGGTTGTAGGACATGTTGTGGGGTTTTCTTGTTCAATGAGATATGGCTGTTGATTCTTGTTTGTAAATGAAAATTCAGTGAAAGATTCACAATATTTTGTATTTTATCAATTGTGTTGGTGCTTTGCCTCAGTGAGAGGAGGAATCACATCCTTTGTATGACAGCGGTTTCTTGCTCTGATTTCCTCTGGCTAGCTCACTGAGGCCATTTTAATTTTAATTTTTATATTTCTTTTCTGATATGGTCTGTATATTGTTCAATTGATGTTCTTAGCCGAATATGTAAATAAATAAAAAATAAAAAGAGCCATATCCACCTGGTGACTCATCATGGGCTGAATGCGATGCCTCAAAAGATTGAGAACCAGAATGCCCGATCTAAGATCTAAAGATCAAGACACTAGATGTGGTTGTGGAAACGCACCACAGACAATGGGAATCTGTTGGTCTGCCCTTGTTGGAGCAACAATGCAAAAACAAGGACCATGGCGGGAATCTCAGTGGAAGGCCAGACGTTGTACAAATTCTGGCTGGATAATATTTTGAGAATCACTGTGTTGGACACGATAAGAGGAAGAAAGAAATTTACTTATCAAGTGCGATAAATTGAACATTTAAAACCAGTCTGATCAAAATAAGACCATTCGATGAAATTTACCCCAGGATGACCTTGAAATGTTATGTGCCTATTGTACTGAATATAACTATAGATAGGCAAACATACTTTTTTTAAATTCATAAGAGTAGCCCAATAAATCATTTAAATCAATTCGATCAATTTATTGTTTTACCCAGTACAAATGTTCCCCCTTATTTCAACGTTTCCAAAGGGTCGATTTACGGTAAAACTTTTATATATTATTTTCACAACATTGTTGCTGTTGCAATTGTTGGGTCAACTCAAAAAATCTGGACAATCCATACTCTACTAAATGATAAATGCAATGTGTATCGATTTCGTTCTGATGAGTGTACCATAATGCTAACAAAAGATTTTCCAAACCTCAATTAACAAGACATTTTTTCGCCCAGCTTCAATATTGTTGATCTACATATATTTTTTTTTTTTTTTTTTTTTTTTTTTTTTTATTTTTTAAAGAACGTGTCAATCAAAGAGCAACGAAATTATTAAAACAAAATAATATTCTTCCAGTTTAGTTCAAACTTCAAAGGCTGAAGGCTTATAGCACTTGATGTCAGAATGGTGCTTGCAAGGCGGCGAGACACAGTTAAGTCCACTTTGAAGATCTAGTATAGAGGCCTGGATTATGGGTTCTATAGTCTATATGTGGAAAGATGATTGTCGGTATAATCTTTTGGTTGAATTTTAAATGAGAAAGTATTTATCTCAGTGCGATGGATACTTGTAGCAGGATCCTAATAATCGGGGATTAGCCTGACACTCGCTCAGACTAAGTGAGCATACTGCGATAAAATAGTGACTTAGGGATCGCCGGCGTACGTGGCGCTGTGCGCTACGTCATTCCCCGTGCTACGGTCGTACGGCATAAATAATAGGTGCTTAATTGAAATGGTGGCGCGTTACTATGCCTGCGAATCGGCTATGGGCATTGTTACACAGTGTCACCCGCCTGCTTGTATCTTTTTTGGTGCCAATATTTAGATGCCAAAGTAGGTCACAATTTCGAGATCATAAATTTCAATTGATTTAAATGATAACTTGTATGGGATAAGCGCTTTTGTAGAGGACTCGCAGTGAGGGAATCGGTGGTTTGAAAATACCAGAAAGTGCAAGAAATAGTAGACAGAGTCCCTAGAGAGCCCTAATCTCTCCCTGCACCTCAGAGCATTTTCACAACGAGCCAATCAACAATGAATTACGGGTCCAGGTCTTTACGCAGACAATGACCTATTAAGCAGGTACCATTCATGGAGTATGACTTTGAGGTGCCAATCCAATACTGTTATGTCAGCTAGTAATTTGGATTATTGTTTTTCTCGAAGTGGTGATGGATAATAATCTCGCCGCAGTGCATTCGTCAGAATATCACACTTGACCGGTATGGATCCTTTTGCAGTCAGCGCTCAGACCAATACTGTCGCGTGCGATTGCATTGGGTTTCGGTCTTACTATAAATATCTAAATTCTAAATCAATAAATAATGCCGCTGACATATTTAGTCAGTTTTACAGCATGATTGCACGATATTGAGCAGTCACGTGATGTAATTATGTAACAAGCCTATTTTGGTTCGATACATAGTAAAAACTGCAGACTCTATTTTTTTTTTACTCTCAAATACAAATAAAGAATCGTGGAGTTGTTAATACGCCAAAAGATATAGGCTTTTTTGGGGAATGTATCCATCCGCGTGCTTTTTAAAGCACTCCCTCCCTCCATCGGATTTTAATGTTTCTGAGCTGCCTCTCAGATTCGTATCTCTCATTTTCACGACCTTTATATGATATGTCCAGGGGTACGTAAAATGCCATTATTGCAATCACGGGGAAAATCTCAAAACATGTTGATTTGAAACCATTTCCACAAATTCTCAAATTGGCCATGGAAAATGTGTGGCTTATACTGAATTCATCGTATTTTGAAGCCTCCTTGGTAAATCACGATTTGATATGGTATTGTATTTTTAGAAGAGTGATTGCTGTCTTAAACAATCCCTACAAGACGGTCATTTAACTACCGCAGTGGCATAACCACGGGGGGCAGTGGGGGCGCAAGCCCTCCCCCCCCCCCCCCCCAAACGAAACGCCTGCCCCCCCCGCCGCCACCCCAAATGAATGACTTTTTGTACATGTGTCTATGTCGAAGGACTTAAATCAGCCCCTCAAAAAAAATCCTTGTCACCACCCTTCTGGCCCCCCCCCCCTTTGCAAAGGTCTGGTTACCCACTGAAAACACATTTTTACATTTCATGAGCCCCGTCTTCTGACCCTTTTATGTGTTTTTAATATATCCCACAGGGCATCGCGCTTTTCGTTGCGACATATTGTGGTTGAATACCATCATATTTTGTCGACAGAAAATAAAAAACGAAGAATATACTGAGTGTGTAAAAAGCTTCAATTTTAGCAACAAAAATAATCATTTATCACACATACAATAACGGTTTCTGACCTCCCTACATCCATACATTATCTTGGTTTCAATGTGTTAAGATGGCTCACGGAATATTCTAACCTTTACACGCCACATAATTAGAATTGGTACAAGTTTGTTAATTTTCGTATCATTTGAAAGCTTCTATACATTTTTTTTCTAAATTTGGTGCGTCTTTCAAACATAAATTGCATCTTATTTCACCAACGTTGTAATGCCAGCCTGCAGTCACATTGCTAAACCATCTCTTTTTCGTGGCGTCTGCGTACCTGTTTTCGAATAACTTTCCTTGCGCTATCAGTCTAATCCGCAAACGAGTGGGCTCCCCAACGACTGTTTGTTACACACACGGCTTGGTGCCTGACACGTTTTTCTACTCGCGACCAAAATAGTCCATTCTCAGGAAGCCATTCAATGACTTTAAAAATAATGCAGAGAAATTGGTTGCATATATTGTCATTTTTTATTTCATTCATTCATTCACAGTTTATGATTGCGTACCTCAATTCCATGATATAACAGAGGACCGTTCGTGATTTCATTCAGCACATCTTTCATTGTAGTTCATAGATAGCTATAATTCTAGTGCCCAAAAGCGTATTTTCTTTTTATGAGCAAATGTTGTGGCAATAGAAATCAACCACGTAGATTAAGTACACAGTACATACTTGAAGTCAATCGTTTCAGAATTATGTCGGACAACAAGGCGTGGCACACGAATATAACGCAATTAATTTTACATTATATACATTTATACAACACCATACATAGTTTTATCCTTAAGAATCGAACAGGCTTACTGCGTACCAGACCACCTCTGGAGGTTCTTTATTATAAGGGACCCTTGAATGTAAAGTTCTACACAAGAAACCTTTTCTTGGCCACCAACATTTTTTGGTTCTTAGAATAACTTTTTGAGTGATTTATTAAAAAGCAGGATTAATGGAATTCACCAGTACTAAGTGTGTGTTGCTATAATTAGAACCTTTCTATACTTCTAATAGCACTATGCGGGGATTGCTAGGCTTTTATTCGTATGGTGAAACGGTCAGCCATCTTAAGACCCATGTTATCTGCTCTCTAAAATTTTTTAGGGGAAGTGAGGAGAGCGCATCCACGCTCCTTTCGCACCCAGATTGATACGCATGTCAAGACTTATCATTCTGGGTACCTCTAATATAATGTCACAACTCCAATTCTCAATGATCAGATATTAACCATTTTATTTAATTAAATTTTCTTACCTTGTAACCACATCGCCTATAATTATCTCGCAACAACCTCATGTTTACACAATATTTGCTACCCTTAAACACACCTGTGCCTCTGTTACATAAAACGATTTTATACCTGTGCCCATAGAGAATAATGGTATTTTTTTGTTGTTAAGCAAGATGCACACGATGAGTGCGCTTTACATCTGAAGGAATACCCAATTGATTGTAACACTTGTATTGATTGTATTCGATGATCTATATCCAACAACATTATCGGGTCACGAATCTCTATTTAATACAATCAAATTGTAAAGACTCATTCAACCATGTATATACAGCTGTAATTTAATCATTATTACAACTTCTCCATTGCATGTTTTCGTCAGTGTGTTAGTTCGTTCTCATAGCGTCCCCTCGAAGAGTATTTTTCACGAATTAAACAAAAACGACGAATAGTCTTTTCTTATTTTCTTTTGAGTCATGCCATACAGATTGGATCAAACACCAAACGCGTACATGACTGAAACGTAAAGAACTATTTACAAGTGGCGCCAATGAACATCAGAGCAAAGAACACTGAATAATGATTACTAGATGCTAAAAACGGTAGCATACCTATCGTCATAGCGGACACAAGACAATAAGACTTATAGCAGGTTTGATGTAGCGGGCTGTTGGAGGACGAATGGGACGAGATGGCGGGGGGAAGAGTTGGCGCCTGATGAAAGCATTTTCGTTTGGAAGATTCATCTTCCTGTACTACGGTTGAAACTGTTACTTGTCGAAGAAGGCCCACTTGTCTTATTTCGTCGTATTCTTCGCCTAGCAGAAGAAAAACGACACTTAATCCGCATACCAGTACCACTGCATATAAACTCCAAATAAAGTGGAGAGAGAGAACTCTCGCATTCTTCGAGGAGGGCTCAGCAACCTATAAATCAAAGATCAAAGTCGAATATTGGCAGCTGACTCGTTCACAATGTTTTAGCAATGTTCCATAAACTATGTTCACTGGAACACACTTATCAACCAGCGCACTTCTCAGCACAAAGCGATGTTACACTCATTTCGAACGATATTTTATCTTAAATACGAGGATAGGCGATTAGCACAATAGAATCTATTCCACAGATTGAATGAGTGTAAATATACTTGCATTGACCGTGATGTGAAAATATGCATTGGCTAGTCTGCACCCAATCTCACCGAGAGGGTTACGACCCCACGAATGATACAATGGAAAATTAGAGAGTGTCAACCAGTGCGAGGTCCAACCACAAGAGATATTTAGAATCAGAAAGCTCGCTCTTTTCTTTTCTCGCAAACTGTAGTTTTCCACACGCAATATTATCAAAACTTGCGCAAGGATTATAAAATGACAGAACCGTATGGAAATAGCAAAATAGATGTTTCAAAGATGTAGCGTCAAACGACTGTGGTTTCAGGCGTTTGCGTTAGCGAACATCGTGATCAATCAATTTGCTGGAAAAAGACTCATATCATGCCTTCATGCTGACAATTAATCTTCGGCGTATTTATATGATTCTTAAAAGCCATTCGTTGAATGGCGGTGACCATATTACTCTGCCGTCACGCTTTAACATGACTCTGGCAGTATTTCTAGGATCTATGTTTGCTCTACAAAAGCCGAATAGGTGGATTGCGTTGAACTACCATGAAGTCACACTGTTGCTGCTCCTCCCACTGCGCATCGGAAGTTGCGGCGCAGATTGCCAGGTCCGTTTTACTTCTTTACCTAGAAAGTATAATCCGTGTTTTTTCCCCGTGCAGAAAAAATTCAGTCAAATAGTGTCACGATCCACCTTTGAATGTGTAATGTGAATGTCGTGCTGGGATCACCGTTTGAATGTGTAATGGTCATCTATTGTAAGGATCACCGCACTTATTTTAAAGTAGAAATTTAATACTTTCTACCATATATTTATTTGAAGCTCTTGTCGAATTAATTAGATAGTGTATTTTTTTATGTTGTCTGTACGAAATGTACGCAAAACGATCAAATTTCCTTAAGGGTTTGTATTCTGCTATACGTCACCAAAGGGCGGATGCACGTTTTTGGTTATAACGAGTGACATTCAACGAAATAGGGAGCGGTTTTTAAATACTCCAAGCAGACTCTATCGACTTATTCACCAAGTAAGTAAACGATGTTATGTCGTCTCTGCTTTGCAACAATTTTAAACAATGATGTACAAGTGGAATGTATTTTTGGTGATTGAATTTGGTTGATTGAAATTACCACAATCTTACAACCAGATTTCTAAATAAAATTGTATGAAGATTCAAAAAATCATGGGTGTCATTTTTAAGTGTGTTCTTGATTGTTGTATTCTAGAGGGGCAAGGCTATACGGGGTTCAAAATGATAAAAAAAGGTTCAAAAAATATTATTAAAGATACCATTATGATCTAATACCTCAAAGGCTTTTAAAAACGTATAGTTTGTCCTATCTGAGGGCTATTAGTTCAGGGTGAAAGACAAAAGAGGTTTCAAGGGTCACCTGTGGGTAAATGGTGCAAATTGTTCGTCTCACTGTATCGTTTAGGAGCTGAAAATATACGGTCGCATGTCTTGACGTTTTGGGCAGAAGGGCAAATATGGCCGGGTCCACACGTATATGAGATATCACTTAGCCCATATCTATAAAAGTCTCACTTTTGAAAAGTGAACCATACAGCTAGGAATCTATATCATTTTCTTCTTATTTAACTTTGACCCACTGTACGATTAACATTGTCAACAAAATCGACCATTCTGTAATGATACCTGACTTTTCAAGCCTATTGTGTTAAAACATAGGTCGTATATATGGCAAAATATACACTTTCGAACTTTACGAGCAACCGAACAGATTGTATATATTTGAAACCATTTAAACAATTTTTATTGTTTTCTCTCCTGTACAAACACTTTGTCCTTATCACACCCCAAGAAAACCGTTTAAAAAATGACACCCTGATTTCAGATTCTCCGTGAAATTCTGTATTGGAAACACATTGGTGTCCAATATGATAAAAACTAAAACACAATCTAAAGCCCTATTCTAGATGTAACTGTCACTGAGGCTTTCGTGTATACATCAAGTCCGGGCGAACTTATTGTCCTATTTTTGTTTTTGAAGCGGGTGAGATGACTTAAGACATTTATTTATTCATTCATTCCTTCATTTTTTTATATTTGCCCTGATTACGTACCCTGGAACATCCATAGGAATTAGTAATGTTCTCGAATTACCTTTGAATATTAATTCGTTATGAAAACCATCCTTTCAAAACCTGAGTCTGTGCACTTCACCCTGAAGTGTACACAGCCCGGCCACTTCATGATTCCGCTTTTCGACAGCAATAATAGCCCGGCTTTTAAAACAAAATTGGAATATATTTTTCGGTATTTTGGGGATTTTGAGGTACATTTTTTTTCAGAGTTTAGGGTATCAATTTAATTATGCAGTTTTAAACATAAGAAAGAACCTCCATATTTGAAGTCCCGTATATGTAATTGGTGCATACTGCCAGAGCATCCCTTTCCTCCTGGCTCTCATTGTAAGAATGTTTATTTATTCAAATGGTATACTGATCTTGCAAGCACTCCCCCACACACGACCCGAGCCGTGTCCTGAATAGAAGGGTTTTAGATAAACACCATAGTTGGTTCTAGGTTTTGATTAATTTTTAGTCTACTTTCCAAGATATTAAGATTACAGTTCTCGTTCCGCTTTGAACCACCTGCGTCCAAAACGCATCTACCCCACATTTAATGACGCTTAGCCCTTCACAAGGGATTTTTAGTTTCCCTGTTGCAGGTTAAAAATATGGGGGCGGTCACTTTTCATTATTCATTATTTTTTTTCAGGTTTCAAAACACGCGATACAATCCACTTCCAATGCAATATCACATATCTTTTTAAGACCACGATACAAAACTAGCTACTAGCTAGTACTGCTAACCACTCACTCAATATCTTTTCCTGTTTTATAAAGCATATAACAATGAGAAAGAGTTATTTGAGTGGAATAAGAAATTGAAAGGTGTAAAGGGTTAATTCACTCCATGTGGTCCGCATAAGCAGAATGCTTCTGAAAGCATTTTGGCCTACTGAAGTTTGCTTCATCACAAGTTCGTATTAGTGGGAAGAGTCATCACGTCTCACGATTGAAATCAACAAACTCAATCATTTCTCTGCTCCACGTATTTTTTTATTTGCAATGGTCACTATTACCAACTTTGTAACAATTAAATTAAAAAAATTTGGAAAACTTACATCCCACAGACCCAAGTAACTAGTGGTTTTTAACAAGCTTAGAAATAAGAAAATAATGTGGTAATCACGGATTACCAAGGTAGGACATTTCTGGTAATCCGCCAAAAAATTTTAGTCCTCCTGCGGATATACTAATTAAAAATGTTGGTATCCGTCACAAATTGTCATCTGATTTTTTTATTGGTTCAGTATCGACCTTTAATTTAGAGGTCAAATTAATGACTTACAAGGAAACCACTTGCCATAACAGGCCAGAGAGAAATAAAATCCTTTCTAGGACTAAAGGTCCTCATGTTCAAAAATTGTGCTCAAAATGGGCACCCATCAGGGGTCAGCACAACGTCCTACTACAGTGCTCATCAACATGAAACACAAAAAGATGCCGAGAAACAGGAACCATCCAAAAAACCCTCCAAGAACCATCCAAAGTGTACACTTTTGAACATCATGATTTTGACCAGTTGCGAGGGAAATGGCCAATTTGTTTGCTATTTGGTTTTGTGTTGATATACAAAGAGGCCAAAAACACAGAAGAAAACAATCCAGAAAAATTATTGGTACCATCCAAAAGTGACAACATTTATTTAAAAAACATTATTTTGACAATTTTGAACTAAAACTGTTGAATCGGGATCCAGGTAATTATCATTCAACCATTGACCACACAACGGTGCTAAAAAACACTGTGAACCATAAGGGAAACCCATCCAAAAGTGGTATTTAATTGTAAGAATCATAATTTGACATTTGGGAAAGAACTGACCAATTTGATTTAAGGCAATTTGCTCAACAACATTGATTACAGAGGAGACAAAACACAGGAACCATCAAGTAACATCTGAGACCATCCAAAGTATCCACTTTTCTTTAAAAATCATGTATTTTGACTATTTGAACCAAAACAACCGAATTGGTTTCCAGGCATTCTCATTCACCATTGAAAAACCAAAAGGACGAAAAAACACTGGAACCATCCAGAAACCTTCCAGGAAAAACCATCCAAAAGTATCCACTTTTCTTGAAAATGTCATCGTACTTCTTGAAACATCTTGAACCAAAATACAGCCAATGTGTGTTCCACACACGTTGGCCTCAAACAACCACAACAAAGGGAAGAAAAACACTGGGACCATTCAGAAAAACAGATCTGGGAAACACCAAAGTGTTTACTTTTATTTCAAAATAATTTTGATCCATTTGGACACAACAGCCAATTGGGTTCAGGCCATTGAAATACAGAGGAACCAAAAAACCCCTGGAACCGCCATAAAACCATCGGGGGGGGAACACATCCGAAGTGTCCCACTTTCTTTAAAAATATTATTTTGATCATTTTAAACCAAATAGCTGATTTGGGGTCTACAAAGGATCCAAAAAAACACAAGAGAACAAGCCCGAAACAATTGGGAAACTCCAAGTGTCCAATTTTGTGTAAAAATTTGCAATTTGTATTTTGACTACCAAAATAGCCGAATTTTGGGTATGAAGGAAGGAAATGCTCATAAACTATTGAAACACAAAGTAGCCAAAACACCGGGAACCATCCAGAAATCACCAAAAAAATGCTCCCCCTCCCCCTCCCCTCCCCAACCCACCTCCATATTCCCGAAACTCTCTCAACCAATGCATCCTGATCTTGAAAATATACACGTTTGAAAGTTGATCAGCCAATTTATATTATTGTACCCTACATTACAAACCAATGGCTCCTAATTGACTTGCAGTACTTGAAAAGACCACCCATGTTGCGTTCAAGGTCTTGTGGTTTACCGTCCGACCCTCCAAACTTCCGACTTTTAAATTAAAACTGTCGGGTGAAAAGGTGCTGTCGGAAAAAGCATTTTTTTAAAAGCAAATGTCTGAATGAGATTGTTCTATCATTTCAAGGTATTTGGTGTAAGAAAAAAATTCAGAATACTTGGAAAAAAATCTTGACTCTTAAGAAAACACAAATAATGAATTCATGAAAAATAATGAATGATTTTGGGATTCTTGGATTTACCGGGCCGGGCGGTGGCAACGGGAAACTAAAAATTCATTGTGAAGAGGCCTTATCGTAACTCAGGGAGGATTTGACAGTACTGTACCATGCATTGGGCTCAACGGATTATAAAGGAGATTTACTGCACTTATCCAGTTGAGTGGACACACTGATAAAAAAAGGCTTTTTATGTAGCAAATGTACCGTAGACAGTCGACTTTATTTGACCATGTAAAAATAACCCATACCGGTAACACTATCTTTTGAACATTACCTCAGCTGAAAACAACAACAACAACAACCCAAATACAAACATTGAAACGATCACTAACGAAATTGTCCATCATCGCGGTATTTACATATTTCACGGTCTTGGTGTTCTGATGTTACAACAATCACGGAAAGGAGAGACAAAGACGAATTGTAATAGCTTCGAAACGGAATGAAAGAATCGATTTGTATAGACTTACGCCATAGTGCACTGAAAGTTAATGTTAATGCTTGCCAGGCCCAGTACTAAACGATTCATTAGCTATCTCTTATCAAACCTCTGCTCACTAATAATGAATTAAAAAAAGAATATATTTGGAACCTGTTACTTCGGTGCATGAGTAAATGTGACATGCTGATGGTGCTACACCCTCGGTGACTCACGGCGAAGTACCGCTTCAACCATAAAAATGTTAATACTACTACTGCCAAAACATCTAAACGACTTGATATTAACGAATGCTTGTGCCTTTGATTAATAAGAAATTAAGTGATAAGGATATTTCAGTGTTATTATCTTATTTAATCCTTTGAACACAGCAAACGACTGCAGTCGCTCAAAGATCAATTATTTGTCAATTTTGGTTTTAAAAAAAGGCAAAATTATTAATTTTACAGGGCATGCTAAATTAGTCAAAGCAAGCTAGACTTTGCTGGTATGTTTCAAGGTAGCTTCAAATGACTTGCAAGCATTTGGGACGCCATTCTAAGCCACTGATTATGTGCTAGAACGTAGACAGAATTGGCCCGTGTTAGTCTAGCAGCTATATGGGTTCCCATGCACCCCCTTCAAACTAAATTCTACCATGATTTTAGAATCTTACGACATCTACTGAAAGGAATTTTGATGTACCAAAATCAAATATTGTCCACGGGTCCGTTTGGCGGGACCCGTGGGACAATATTTGATTTGGTAAACATCAAAATTCGTAAGTAGAGGTCATAGAGATTCTAAAATCATGGTTAGAATTTAGTTTAAGGGGGGTTGATGGGAACAATGAAATCTGCTAGAATATGTCAATAGGGTTAATATACTGAAGTGCCTTTTGAAGAACCCATAAAATGGAGATTTTGGCACTTTCTATATTATACTCTTTCCTTTTAAAATATACATATTTAACGTGATCATTTTTCATTTTGACTGATTATAAATATGGCAGGATTTTCTCAATCATTTGCCAAAGATCCAATGATTAAAATTGTACATTTTAAAAAAAAAAAAAAAAAAAAAAAAAAAAAAATCTTCTTATCGTGTCCAAAAACGTGGTCTCAAATATGATCCAGCCAGAAATAGGTACAACGTCTGGCTGCTTACACTGAATTCCGCAAGGTCTGTTTGTGCATTGTTGCTACAGCAGTGGGCAGGCCAAGAGATTACATGTCTGTGGTGCTGCTTCCCAACCACAGGTAGTGTCCTGATTCGCTTCCAGGTAGCCCCACTTATGTAAGTAAAACCTTAGAAGCGGAGGCAGCCATTTATGGTTCTCAATCTGTTGAGCATGACATTCAGCCTTGAGGGGCAGCCCAGGTGAGAGATGCTCACAGTTATAATCCAATGATGCTACTGGTTGATGGCAAGTCTTTCTTTCCACAAAATGCGACTCTATTCAGTCCTTAGAATGTTCAAGAGGTTGGACTTTTGCCTAAGAAACTCTCTCTGGATTTTAAAGGCGGTGCGCAGGTATCTGTCCAGACGTAGGGTGCTTCACATTAATTACCTTGGCAGCTACGCTCTTGCATGCTCGCTTACGCTACGACGGATGTCTGGTGAGCAATCCTGCTAGGATGTAGAAGTTTTCCGTGTGTTTTGGCGGAGGCATATCCTGTGATAAGCCGCGGCAGGAGGCATATAATTGCTGAATCAAGCTTGTTGGCATGGGTTGCTCTTTCCCATACCGGGCAAGCATAAGATGATAACTGTTAGAGGTTCTCTTGAGCCTTGCAAGTACGAATTGAAACCAATTCCTATTGAAATGGTTCAAATGGTTTGCCTGTTTATAGATATTAAACTCACTGTTAAAAATGTCCGTTTAATTAAAGAAAACAGATGTTCCGTAAATTTACGGAAAATTGTTTTAGAAAACAATAAGAATAAAAAAATTTTTTTAGATATAAATAAAAAATGTTAATTTACGGAATATTTCAAAAATTTCGGCAGCAATATTCCGGAATTTTTTTTTGTTCCGTAATTTAAATTACGGAAAAATTCTGTTAAATTACACATTTTTTTTACGTAAGATGAGACAAAAGTTATGTAAAATTACGGCCAAAGTTCCGTTAATTGACAAGAAATTATGTAATTTACCCTTAAAATGAATGGAAATACTGCTGCCAGAATTTCGTAAATTTACGGAAATATTTTTTAACAGTGCTGCAGTACACATTTTGTAGATTTGTTGTACTTAGGTTTTGAAAAGTACGACACCGAAATGTCACAATCCAAGTTTCTTAATTTCAGATACTAGGACAATATTTTGCCACCAGTTTCTACGTAATTGGAGCACCTCTAAAAAAAATTCCACCGGGATTAAAATTAAATCATTTTTCATTATAGCCAGTTAACCCGACAGGGCGTCTCAGAAAACAACGTTACCCTCCAGAAAACGGAACTTATGCTTACTTTGCCAAAATCTATCCTTGTTTTTAGGTTTAGATTTGAGAATGTGTACTTTTTAACAAATAATTATGGTTGAAAAACGGTAAGAGACAAATAACCAAACAAGGATTACTTCAATTAAAGGTGGTTGTTCCGATTTATGTGTTATTGGTTCTCTACTTGATATGAGAGCCTGGCACTTGCACATACAACACATCAAGTACCGTGGGAAATGATGGTAGACGCAATAGCAGGTTTCAAAAGCCCTATTCAATATGGCTAATATTGATGGTGAGTACCATAAACGGCGGTTTTTGTTCTATCTGGGAATGAAGTGGATTCGAGGGCGCAATTCAGGACGACAATGAGCAAAAATAGGCCTTTCATCTGATATCAAAATCGATACTACTTCGGGTAAATCAGGGGGGTCCCAAAGACAATCAGAACACGCACCTTTAAATGAGCAAACCTATTTTGTCCAGGCTAGTATAGCAGGAAGAAAGAAATCTGTATGGAATTCTTGGATTTGAGCCACACGTAGTAGTCGATATTGAATCAAACATTTCTTCAAATGAATGACAAAAAGTAACATAAAAACACGCCACTTTCCCTTAATTTGTTCTTCAAACACATAACAATATGTTGCATGTTGATAAGTCACCTAATCCCCCATCCCATTTCCCATCGTAATACCAATATGAATTTAGTTAAAACGCGTTTTCAAATAAATTGGTATGATGCGTGTCTATGAACTGTTTATACTTGGTTTAACAGACCAAATGCACCGCAATTCACCCAAAAAGAGAAGAGAATTTTTATGACTAAAATATATTGAAACAACCATCCAGTTTCCGTGCAGTTCAGCGTGAATGGATACTTTCTCAATGGGGCTTCTCAGTAAGATGGCAAACATGAGGAACGAGACAAATTTCGGGAATGGCATATTTCTAAATAGGTGCAACTCCCATGGAGAGATGCGGGTGTCAAAAAATTGCGTTAGGTGTTAAAAGGTTTTAATGTAGGGGATATTTGCATGCCTGGGTTACCGCTTCTGCTATTGATAGCCGTGGAAAATAGGTTTGCATCATTTCTAGGAAAATAATCATTGTTCGGTTATTTTTTCAAGTTTTTCTTTTGTTTTCACCATATGTTAAAAAAGTACAATATCTCATAGTATAAAGCTAAAACAAGTATATGAATCGATTGAATAAGGAAAAGTGCCCTTTCTGCCAAAGTAAATGTTCTTTCTTTATAATTCTGAGACATCCAGTATTGTCACAGATACAATTTTTAATTAGCATTTTAACAAATGTTACTAAGCAAATGAACACAATTCACCCTATTTTCGCATGTGCCACCAATTTTCTTGTTGTGGACTTTTTTATTTTAAATATTTTATTCTAGAATCATTGGATCCAAAAAAATTAAACATTATTGAAATTATGATGAAACTAAATACAAATCTGTTTTTTATTTAAATTATTAATTTAAAAAAAGAAACTTGAGCGAGCCCAATTTTTGTCTAGGACACAACTCGCATCAGAAAATCTGAAATTACGTCCATGACTATATCGTAATTATGGCGGCTAATATGATAGGACGAAATTGAGTTGATAAAAATGTGAGTAAATGACGACACAATGATGTCCGTTCCATGCTTGTCCAAGGTAAAACTTTATGATCTCCTTGCCAAGGAGAACTCTGAGGCCTCTGCACTTTGTGGAAGAAAACACTACCATCATCTCATAGGAGGATCTTGAACTTGCTGTTTCCGTAGCAATACTGTTGACAACGCTCCAGGTGAAGTCAAACAACAGGTTAGGTGTGCGCAGTGATGTTGCATGTTGATTTAGTATCTTGTTGTTGAAGTGTTAATAACGTGCTGCTTGAAGAGTCTGGTTGTTTATGGCAGTGACGTGGTAGGGCAGTTTATTTCAGTCCGATACTGTTTAATGCTCTCTGCGACTTTGGAATACAAATGGGAAATCTTGCAATGTGGGAAAATCCATACCCAATGTATGTTTGCATTGCTCTAACAAAGAGTCCCTTAATCACATTCTTAATAATTGATAGATTTCTATCCATCTACCCATCGTCACAATAGTGTTTGACACGTACGGTCGCCGATGCACGAGCTGATCTGACTGTTCAGATGAACGATTCATGCTATTTGGCGAAGACTGGCTTACTAATGGTACCAAGTTCCTTTTTTTTTTTTTTTTTTATTAGAAGGTCGCCCAACTAATCTCACTTCTGATTTGGTGGTTTTTTCTGTTAAACTGACTGTCCCCTTCCAGCAAAAATTAACCAGCCCACCAGATTCAAAGGAATCTGAACGGATTACCAGATTGAATAAGAGATTAATCATTACAACTGATACTAGAATCCAAAATCAAGGACAATCGTATTTTTTAACCTATAATATGAATGTGCAACGCACATGCGTAGAGAACAATTGATGACCATTTCGAAGAATCGGAGATTATTAAGATTTAAAAACCTTTCGTGCTGACCTTTGACATTTGATGATTTTTGTGTATATCTCCATACCCATAAGTTGTAAGTATACAAAACTATACCTTTTTTTAATCTTGTAACAAGACGAACAATTTGGTTTCATTTTCATGCAGTTCAAGCATTTTTCATTTTGACCCGTATTAGAATTTATCCCCTCTGGGATTCCGCCCACACTTTCACGGGGGCACACCGCTAAATTTGTTATTAACATTCATATGAAGACAAATCCACATGCGAAAGGATGTTCTGCTCTTCATGGTACGGAAGTGCGCCAAATGACCCAAACTACAATGTCTTTATCCCGGTCTGCCTTTTGTCAAAAAACATGCTAGATACACTGTAAATTCTGGCCAGGGAGTCAAAACCTTGATTTTCCAAGGCAGGGGGGGGCATGCCACGAACTCTGCTGTTTTTACCATTGTACAGAATGTAAACTAGCCAAAGTGTTTTGAATTTGTGGAAGTGGTTTCAGTATTAAAGGATCCTGTCATTATGTCTAATATTTTTCATTGTCACTGTGTCCTTAATAACGTGGGCCTACATCGCCACTTAAACTTACTTTAACCAAAACACGTCACATTATCTCTGCCTTGGTAACATATCCGTCGAGTCACTGCACTTCCAGGGTGCTCCTACGTTGCGGAAATACAGGTGCCTGCATTTGAATACACATTACCAAACGTGCGATTAATATATCCGATACCTTCTGTATGCTGATATGTTCAACATCTAATCTTATATAGATCATTACGATATTGTATTAACCATTTTTTTTAAAATTGTGAAACACTAAAAATGTGAAAAATTATTTCCCTTTCAATTGGTATGCGGAAAATATGTTTGGAGATAGAATACTGGCGAACGTGACGAAGGGGACTTCACTCCACTGATATGATCGAAAGGAATAGGACTCTGAAAATAAGATTACGTTGCCAACATTCCTCCCCCTTTTTATGGACAGTGCTGTTTTGGTAGCTATTCCACTATAAGTGTGTAGGTATGTTTTCTTCCCGACACACTTTATAATATGAATGTACGCTAAATTACGCCACCTCTGCATAATAAGCTGTAATGGTCATTCATGTATTAATATAGAAATTAGAGTATTTTTACATAAGGAATTAAGGCATTTTTTCTTAAAAGGAAATTGGCTTGTAACAATATCGCGCTAGACATAATCCTCCACGGCGTCAGTATGTTGTAATCACACTAGCGGTTAATGAAATCAAGGATTTATAGATTTACTTTGAAGGATTACTTTACGGTTACCAGTCACGTCAAACAAATATGACGTTCAGCAACCAGACATGTTGATGGACAAGATGCATACATTCAGGACTACATTAAGCTGTCAAACAGCCAGTTAGCGATTGCCCAGGGATCATTGACAGAGTGAATGTATTGTATTACGGAATGCGGTCTATCTTGTCACCAAACATGGTGGCTTATGATACGGTTATACAGGCGCGACGTCGCCAGTAACGTGTTTTGTACCGAAAAATCGGCCCGTACTTTCAGGAAAGTATTTGGTAGGAGACATCAAACAAGGGATGATGCATTTATTTTTGTATTTTCCCGATGTCTCGTGAACGCCAAGGTTAGTTAAACCATAAAACTAATGAGCTTGTTGCACAATTGGTCTGAATTTATTTTATAATAACATTTGATTGATTATGAGTTTTGTCGAAATTGAATTGGTTCAAGAATTTGGTATGTCCCAAAACACATTACAATTCAATAATGATAACTCACTGTTTTAGAGGTTGTTAAGAGTTTTACAATATTACTTAAAAGTCCATTCGATTGTGAACGACTTAAGACGCGTTGCAGTTCAACGGATAGTCCTCACAGTAGAGACTCCAAAATGAAAGGCATGCACAGTCAGATAAATCCCGGGGAAATATCATCCAGGCATCTCAGTCCTAAAGAATTATAAAACTGGAATTTGATTCAAAAACTGAAGCTCTAGCTCTTGGGCTTGAAAACTGACAAGACAGTTAAGCTTTTTGTGTTATCTAAATACAGACAGGGGTGCTGCACCAGCTACCATCTCTGGAAATAAGTCTATTTACAATTTAACTTATTTTTCTTTTCTTAATCCTTATAATAACTATTACAGAATCATCATGCATGAACATAGCCTAACACTGTTCAATTGGATCTCACACAAAATGACATCATATTCATTGCATACCATACAGCTGGTAATGACATCAATTTGGAAACTACTTTTGCAATCCTGCACATTAACTGAAAAATACCAAGCTATCTCTAGCATGATCTTTTAAAGCATAATCAAGATAACAAACCTGGCGTATCTCAAAGACATTGATATATCACTACCCAGTGAAATTCCATTGTTCTTTTCATAACAAACAACGCATTTTCCTGTGAGAAATCCTTCTCAATGTATTAAAATTAGAGAAATAAAATAATATTGGATCACAAAATCAGGATATACTATAACAGTATTACTCTATAAGCATCGATACAAAATCATAATCGAAGTACTTTGGGGCGAGGCCGCAGAACAGACAGAATATGGGGGGCCCTTATCACAGCTTCCCTGGATTTCCAAAAAGAAGAGACTCTTCCTAACGAAAAAATTTCCACGCACTTGTGTTATGTGAAACTAAAAGGAAAAGCACTCTTTTCAAAATCATCTTTGATATGAGCGTATCATTGTAAGTTTAAACTATGGCGCATTGAAAATAGAATTATAAGTGAGTAGACGAGAACAATAGACAACCCCACAAGGCGATTTGTAGCCCTGTTACCTAGTACCTTGGCGGGACGAATAAGGTGACCATTTGTGCGTCTGACGGTGCAGAACAAATGTCTGCGTTGAATAAACATCTATGTAGTGTCAAAGCTTATGAAACAGAAAGTACTCCCTTCACGTGATGACCGTGTCCGTAGTCGAAAACCCGACTTAAATATGACTATTTTTTACATTTTAAACCCTTTGTTAGAACATGTCCCGCCCACACTACACATTCAAACTAATCACGTGTCCGCGCCGCGATGATGACAAACCCTGACATTACGTACAATCACTCCCTATCTCGTCCGAGTTAGGTTTTAATAACATAACAAACATAATGCACGAACATTTCGAACAATAAATAATTACTAAAATGCCATCGAAGTTGAGAATAAGTAAAAGAAAGTTGCAAGTCACAGATTGGGGAGATTTGCGAAGAACCTTAAAGAAATTAGTCAAGATTTTTGTTTCAAGCCTCAGTTTGACTGACATTCATAAAATATATGACATACATAACGAATTCCCGAAAAAATAATACAATTTGAATTGTAAATTATACAGAATAGAGGCTTTAATTTTTGCTTTTTAGACGAAGAAAACGGGCGGATTTTTCCCACGGCTTCATGGATCAAAAGCGCCCAATTTTACTCTTCTCGTGACGTCAAAGTGAGACCAAAACATCGTGTGACTCGACTTGTTATTGCTGACACTGTAATATGATGGATAATGAACGTAATAATAAAATTTGGAAAAATAGGGTTACAGAATGACATATTTTGTTTCATTTCGTTGTGTTTTATTATTATGATATAAAAACCCACTCGATCGCAGTTATAGGAAAGTGGAACACACTGCGATATGATGGTCACAACGACGTAAATTATGGATGCATGGTCATCACTTTGACGCCATCATTTGCCTGCGATAGGAATTTTGTCGGCATGTTTCGAGTAAGCTATTGGGCGGAAAATTAAAAGGGCAAAATATCAAAAAAATGTGGACAATTTTCAACTTATTTTGATTATATGCGAATCTACGTTACTTACGCTTTCCATCCATACCAAATTTTCCAAATTCAGAATCAGACATATTCCTTTAAAAGTCTAACGCGAACACTTTCTACGCCTGTCTATTCAAAATCACTTTTCCTACGTCTCCTCTCGAATGGGGTGGAGCACTCTTAATTCCAAAGATAGTACCTGACTAATACTGTTTACTGTGACTGTTATAATTAGACGGAATGGATAAAGGGAATGCGGTTTTTGTAGTACTATGGATCTTTCAGCTGTTTCAACCCGTTGTAGATCATCAAATTCTTCTTGATCGTTTGTCGTCCATTTTCAATATCAACGCTTATGGCCGCTTAAGTGGGATTTCATCGTTTTTTCCGTGATCGTTACTCCGCGTTTCTGTGGTGGTGATCTGTCTGTGTCGAAGGCGGCTGATGGATCTTGTGATAAGTTTGAGCTTAAATTTTGGTTGGTACCTAAATGAGCACTTTTCTTTGTTATCTCAATATCATTGGTAAATTACGTCGAAAGCATTGTACAAATTTTCACATATCGCTGATGATATCCACTTTATCTGGCTTTTCGATCCAAAAAACAGATGGTGCTGCCGAATAGCTTTAACGAGATTGTCATCATGTATAATCTATGATCAAGAATGGATGACACGAAAACATGCTGAAGATTAACAATAGCAAAAACAGATTGTTTTTATTGCAGAATAGCCTTACAATCTGTTGAAGTTGGACAATGTTTTCTCCTTCAAATTGGTGATATTAAGATCTTCGTTCCATCATCCAAAATTTGTGGGAGTTTGATCAAACTATATCTATGAAGGATCATGTGAACTCTATTTGTTAAAACTGAACCTTCATCTCAGAAAAAGACGAATGCGTCGGTATATTACATCACTGATGAAAGCGCATCATTAGGTCCGTCGCTATTTTGTCCGTTTGACCTAGGCAAATCACTTTTGTTATGGTATATCAGACAGGAAGCTAAGAAAGTTACAAACACTTCAAAACAAGGCTGCCAGGATTATTTCAAAGGGCAATAGATTCCATCTTATGCACCCTTGCGGAGAGAGCTCATTGGTTACTGTAAATGAAAGGTTATCTTTAAGGTGTTCTCCTGACTTCTAGGGAGGATTAATCATCTTCTCCCTGCTTACCGGTTCGATCTTCTTATTCGTATACCTCTGGGAGGCATGAGAATGCCATTTTCTTATTTATCGAACATTTCGATCAATTGGTGACAAAGAATTTTGTGTTGCTGGTCCGCGCCTCTGGAATCTCTCCCCATCTTAAATTTTCGTAGTTGATCCACAGTTAATGCGTTTAAAAAGGCCTCAAAAACTCCTGGTCCCATCTGAATGAGTGGTTTTAATCATGTTGCCATGGTATCATATTGATGAGTTTAATATGTTATTTTAGAGTGTATATTCAATTTTGATGTGTTTGTGAGTTTTTACATATTATAAGTAATATAAGGTATTTTTAAAGTGACTTTGTACAGCGCTATGATCATTGGAATATCGTAAGGAGCTAGGACACGATAGATCTGGCCGAAAATTTTTCACTGAAACCGGTATGACAACTTCCATCGATGGTAAACCAACAATCAAAATAAAAATTGGGGTCACCGACCTCGGTTTCATATAATATTGATTCAAAATACCTATTTTTTTGCCATTTTGATCAAAAGTTAGTACACAAACCTAATGGAAATTTTGATTTATACGACAGGAATTTTTAATTATACACAAAAAATTCTGCCTCGAAATTTTTTGATGGAAATAATTTTTTTAATAAAGTTTCGCACTACTAGAAGCTTTCGATCAAGAAAGAAAAAAGATGGGGTCACCGACCTACTTTTCTCAATAATGTAACAAAATAGCACGTTTTTTAGGGGTCAAAAATTGTGAAGAAAACAGTTATGCCAAATTCGGAATGCGTCACACGCAACCTTAGGTTACGCAATATCAACGTTCTTCTAATACTCTCGCGAGTATAACTATAGACCATTCCTATTATTTTTAATAGTTTGCCTTTATAATGAGAAGTACTCTCTGAAAATATGGGAGGGAAAATTGGGAAGGATTGAACAAAATACAACATTTATTAAAAACAAGAAAGTATGCTGATACACCGTTAAAAAAACTGAGTTTATGGAACTTTCGGAGTATTATACTGGCAATTCTGCCATATATAAAATCGTTGTCAGTTACTGTAAATTGCACACGACGCTTATTTAGAGAGCAATAAGAATGCAAATCTCATTTGCTTGAAATTCAATAAGGTTAGTAGATTAAACTGTACTGCTTTCAATGTTTATTCCGGATTATTCATCTCTGAAACCTAGAATTAGTTGACGAGGAAGGGGAGCGAAATGAGGTGAAGGGGGATTTTTTCAGGTAGGGCTGTGCAGCCCCGAATTCCGAACTTGGGGACATGAGACCTGATTTCATCATTTTAATGTCATAGACCCTTTGGAACTCAGTGAATTCGAAAAATTTTTGCAGGCGCACGAACTAAAATTTGGCTAAATTTTAGCTCTTAGGGTAAAGTTTTACAAAAGGGGACCTCAACAAGAACAGAATTTAAGGCCATCGCCTCTTTGTACAGACTCTTTCTCCATCCACCCATCCGACTTCCCGTCGTGTTTAATAGCGGTTTGTTCATGTGGAGTTGCCCACTTTCCAAACTTAAAGATGGCATTTCATATCCTACACCTTCATGTTTATAGTCACCATCCTCGAGAAAAGGCTATTTCCAATTTAAAGTCGATCCGGACGGTGCCCCATAGGCCACTGTGTTGTTCATCTATCCGTAAACGGAAATCGAAAATTCTTCCATGGGTGGGGGGGGGGGGGGTTATATTTGGGGGGGGGGGGGTCAATGTTCGCATGTAAAATGCCGCACACATAAAGCTTAGACCATGAGATCAGATAATAGGCCCTATAGCATCGTGGGGCTTTTTAAGTCATTTGGAAAATGCGATCTTGGGTCCTTTGGAGGGGGTGGTTGTGACAAACGATAGGCCTCCCACGGGGTAGGCCTCATATAGGCGAATTATATTTTGTTCGATCTCAAGTTGGGGTGACGTCACTGCGCGTTGTTTAGGTTTGGCACCCGAGAAACGCACGCGTCGACCTTGGAATTGGCGCATTTACGCACGCGAACAAAGGCGGCGGGATCCAAACCTAGAGGGAACTGCCAAATCGCGTCCATGACTCCACCCACCAAAACTCGCGACCGAACAAACTCTAGATAAACAGTGCATAAAAACACTAAAAAATGGATTCTATTTCCTACAATTAAGTCCGTCTTTTTGAAACTAAAAACAAGTACATTGTCAAACCTAAACGTTCGCAAGCCTCATGGGGAATATAAAACCTCATTCACCATTATTCATCCAGGTTCCTTTTGGGTGATTTTCACCATTTTTCCTGAAGGTTGTTTTGGAGTCCTTGCTTTTTAGGTGACCGTCACGCTAGCATCTGTCGGGCTTCCATAGTTTTAGTTGGCGCATATCACCATGCACGCGCAGCTTCTGATTTTACGCGCGAGTACACTCAGAACACCACACAAGCATTTTTGTTGGAAAATCCACTTGGCACCAGTGTCAGATCCATGCGCGGAGGCTAACGTGTCCTAGCTCCTAACGAATGCCTGTGAATAATATATTATTATTTTATTATTCAGGGCCTCCAAGTGGTGCAAGAAATCTTTGTTTGTATAGTTTTGGTAAAAGTCCCCGTATGCATAAAATATTCTTTTTTAATATTGTACGCATCCGTGCATTTTAGTGAGCACGCCATTATTTAAACACTGCATCGTTCGCAAGTTGGATTACAACTGTCAACGCAGGTTTGGTTTGTGTCCAGCCTGATATTTAAATAATAATAATAATATTGAATGGTTTTTTTCGTATGATACAAGAATATCTTCCTCGCTAGAAAAATATTGTACTCGTCTTCGACTCGTACATTATTTTGCATAGCTCATGCAATTTATTCTTGTATCATTTAAACTTATTTTAAAAAAAAAAATCATTATATAAATAAATACGCCCCACTCTGTTGATAGTGGGTGAGTACTCTCGACTATTTGGAAGTACAGACCCATGCTGGAAATGCCTTGGTCGTGACACCATAAATATAATAATGCTTTTGGTTTAATATACGACCATGTGACATCATCCGTCTGAATATAGGAAACCAGTTAAAGGCACTATCACTTTTCTGTAAATTTTTTCAGTTGCAAAATATACCTTATGATAGTCCTACAGCCTTATCCATATTTTCAGCAGAATTCCTTCAAATTTTAAATATGTTCATCCCTTCGAATGGATCACTGATAGTTGGGGGTCTTAACCGTTGTACGATTATGGAGATACTTGCCTCTATTTTGAAATTGAAGCATAATGGATGAATTATTTAAGTCAAAAAAGACAAGAAAATTGCTTAAATATTGACAAAACCGACTTTTAATACATATCAAACAGGCGAATTAGGATCGTAGATCCCGGTAATTAATTTATAACATCCCCTATTTTATAGAAATACTGATCATCTACCTATAACTTTGAAGAGCTTTGGCATTTTCCATAATATTACATGTTACAAAGTTACATTAAAAACCCTAACAGAACAATATACAGGACAGAAATCACGCGGTGTTTACTATATATATACCCAACTATCGATTGTGAAAACGACATAACGAGGTCGCTATTAATACACCAAAAGGGGCAGATGGTATACATCGCACGTTAAGCAATACCGTGCCTATAGAAAGACATACACCTTCAATTAGATACTATGTCACAGATAGTTTGATTAAATTTTGTCTCAGTTCATTAGTTCCTTTCCATGGCCTCAAATTAATCAAGCTCCAATTTATAGTAACATCATTTAGCGGAAATTTTATTAGAGTGCTTCACGTTTTGTAATTTTAAAAACTGGTCGAGAAAAGGAGGTCTTTGTATTGGCTTTTTAGAATTTACAATACATTTACAATTTTATTTATACCATTCCCATTTCGTTACAAAGTACTGAATACCCTGAGAAGGCAGGGCACACAGCATCGACATTAATTTTAAATCGTAATATTTTGTTAAAATCCTGCCGTCGTGTGACCAAAGCATCTACCCATGGATATAAATCCATGGAAGAATGGGATGGGGTCGTGCTCTAGCACAGCCCCAAGCTTCTTTATACCATCATACACCGCTGTCCAATGCACTCATGGTCTAATCCTCCCTGCATGGCTCATTTTACAATACACAAAAGCTGGGCATCCTACTTTTAGCCAGTGGGACAGTATTTATTTTGTAGGCTTTTGTAACTTACCCTTGATGCCATAGTCTCATTATAGTGGATGAGCTAAATAGTATCTGTCATATCATAGCTAATTTGAAAATATCATATTATAATTAGGTGTTTATTGTTGTTGTTTGAAATAACTCTAATTTCCAATAACGTATTATTGGGTAACCAATAAGATTTTTTTCGAGGCTATTCAAATCCTTCAAGAAAAGTCCTCAGAAAAATTGGGCGATGCTGGGCAGGAAAATTCACTTTATGTATGATTGATAGGATATGTTGTTCATTTTACACTGACACATGCGTTTGCTTTCTCTTGTGTGGAATGACCGGAGAAAGTTACCTAAAGTCAACCAAGTTTAAAAATAACTAGATGAATAAATACTCACCCATCTGAGGTGGCTGAGCTTAAAGCAATTTAGCACATTTTTTTTTGAAGAGTCGCCCCCAATTTTTCAAAATTTGGAGATTTTACACGATACATTGGTACTGGCTAGTAAACTATACCTGTGAATGTTAAGCTCGAAAATGGCTATTGTCACACGAAGGAATTTTGTACAAATAATTAATTATCGGGGATCCCGAGAATACTACACGGCTGCTGGAAAAACGGCCTTCCAATGTGAAATAAGCCCGGAAAAGCGCATGTACGTGTCTACGCTCATCATTAGTTGTTTTAATAGTTCATGCAGGCCAGTTAGAGGTTTATTTCTCGAGGGGCACTATTTCATCATGGACGGCCAAAACGTAGCATTTCCATCTCTGCCGTTAGTCCAATCTGGGATCCAATTTAAATTCCAAAATCGCTTATTTTTTTATTAAATACGGCATTTTTTATTCATTCTCTTTCGCACTTATAGTTTCCTAGACATTACCAACGTAACCTGTGCAAAAATATCAAATTTTGAAAATTGGGGGCGCTCTTCACAAAATGTGCTAATATTGCTTAAAACCCAAAATCCCATGCTCAGCGAAGAGAAAGAATGGTAAAAAATTATCGAGTTTTCACCAAAATATTCAATTTTTCTGCAGCAACTTCATGTATCAGTTGTGTCGAATTCTACACGAATCAAGGTACTAAATTGTACAATTGGCACAAAAAGTATCTCGGCATGTTTTCGATCAGTATTGTGCCAAGTTCGAGAATTTTGAAAGTTTCAAAATATACATTTGGTGCCTAGGTCTTGGGTCTTTCATTTAAAGGTCCATGGACACGTGCGGAGGAGACATTTCTTAATTTCGTACATTTTCGTACCTCAGCAGTATCCTGATCATATTCGCAACACAGATTTGTAAGAACATCGGAAAGTGGTAAATTCAAGGATAAATATACCCAAACTAACAGGGCCTTCTCCTGTTTTCGCCGAACGCGTATCAAGATGCTGGAGTTGGATTGACCCCGTTAATGACGTCAGAGTAACAAGTTGTTAACAAACACGATGCTCACAAGTGGGCTAACCGCACCGCACACTCAAGAGATCTCTCTTTGTCGGCTTCTTTGTCTGGGAACTTGAATTAAAGCTATTCTGTTTGATCTCCTTGTCGGTTACGGTCGCCGTGGGCACCGCGTCGCCAATACAGCAATTATTATCGTAATTTTACGGCACATACCCAAGAAAATTTATTTGCCATTGATACAACTACGTACACGTTCATTTTACCGGAAGAAGTCAACTGTTGTTAGTAGCAAGAAAACGGGGCCACGCGCACGTCCGTTCACGATGACGATCATGACGCGTTACGCGTATCGCGTATTTGTTACTCGGCGTCACTTCCGGGTCACGCTGACCCGCGCGATAATCACTTCGTTTTGGAATTTCCTTTGAAAGCTTGTCCAAAAACACTGATATTAGCCCAATTTTTATCAAATATACGGTTTCTCAATTTACTGCGTCATGCAGATTTTACATTGATACCCAATGAATACTACTTGAATGAAACCATTTTTTTTGGTACTTATAAGTATGTTTAAAGCATGTTCATGGACCTTAAGGGGTTTGGAAGTGTGAGTTGTGTACGCGCAAGATGCTTTACACCTTCAGCATTCTGTTTGGAGCCCAGTATGGACAAATGGAAGAATTTTAGTTTTGAGCTGCGAAGGGATCATGCGCAGATACCGTGAATAACGGTGCGCTTGTTTGCGTTTATTATAAATCTCGATCTCTACGCCTGCGTTCCTGCTTGCTGCATGCCGAATGATGGCGAGGATTTTTCTTGCCAGCCCACCAACAAGAAGCCCAATTTGAAAAAAGTGTAAAATTTCAGTGGTTTCGGCGTGTAATGGAAAAAGTAAGTAAAAATATTTAACATTTTTATTTCAAACTTTTGAATATACGACATCGGGACCTCAACATATTTAAAAATTACAAAATTTTACGAGAGTTTTGATTCGTGCACACGGAATCCTAACAAACGCTCGCGCTTTGAGGGGTAGACAGTTTCGCTAGTTTTAAGTAATTACCGCCTGTTATGCTCGCAGTGTTGGCTCGCTGAGCCCAAACCACTCAATGAAAACCAAATAGTGATTCATCAAAAAAGATGTTCATTAACCGTAAGTGAGAGTCGTATGCCATCGGCAGTGTTTTAATCGCAAGTAGATAAAATTTCCAACATTTTTCATAACAAGTACTTCACCCAAATCAAGAATTTGTTCAGTTATTTGATATGCAATATTGGATAACAAGATGGCGGCAGCGGTTTGTACAGAAAATAAGGTAAAAGGAGAAATTTGTGGCAAATGAGAGAAATGAGGCGAGTAATTCTTAGAATCACTGCTGAGTGCGGTTGTTTTGATTGTGTGAGTGATACGATACATCACATTGTGACAGTGTAACTGTACACTAATTCGTCCGAATCTCTGCTGAAGATACACCTTTTGTGTCAAGTTTTGGGCAATTTTTCGGGACATTTTGTTGAACATGGATAGAAGAAGCAGCCAAAGACGTGAATTAGGCCCTGGCATCTGATGGTTTTTGAGTATGCCATCCCAAATGATGGGCACATTTTTGACGTAACGAGTATGTATGTTTAGGCCATGAGAAATGAAAGCTTTCGATTTGCGTCCGAATTTTGGTAGACGTTTCATATAGAAGTCCAATGGATGCAAATGATGTATTACACAAGGATTCCGTCATGCGCTACTTAGACGTTGTGCAGTAGCGCTGACGGAAAATGAATGGCCAATAACCTCATTTGCTATCAATGGGACTTCTATTATAAAACGTCTACCAACATGTTTGTGTCGCCTGAAGCCCTGTACGAATGTATGGAGGCACATACTTTTTTACACTGTCCAAATGTATATGTCAGTCCGTCCGTATGTACGTCCGTATGAATCGGTTATCTTTTTTTAAAAATGCTCTGCAGGCTAAACGCCTATACCGATTTACTCAAACTGATAGGATGATAGAGTGAACTGTGAAGTGCCGCAATAGTATGTGTAGCTTTGGGACTGCAGTATTTGCATATGCATTGATTGTGTCGCCTGAACGAATGTTCATGAGGCACATAATAGTCCAATTCGTGTGTGCCGATGTCATCCGTATGGTCCATCCGTAGTCCGTCCGCATGACTCGTTAACCTTTTTTAAAATGCTATGCAGGCTTCTAAACGCTACCCGATTTACTTCAACTTGATAGGATGATAGTACGGAGCCCGTAAGGGTCATGGACAATTATTTTTGATCTCGTTAACGAGATAATTTCATTGAAACGAGTTAGTTATCTGTGTGAACGAGTACTATCTCGTTTGTAAGAGGTACATTCTCTTTGGAACGAGATACTATCTCGTTTGTTCGAACGGAGATACTATCTAGTTTGAACGAGATACTATCTCGTTGAACGAGAACTCAGTATATCGTTGAACGAGATACTATCTAATTTGAACGAGTTACTATCACGTTTGTACGGTTCTCTCGTTTGAAAGAGATACTATCTCGTTTGAACGAGTTACTATCTCGTTGGAACGAGTTACTATCTAGTTTGTACGAGTAACTATCTCGTTTGTACGAGTTACTATGTTTGTACGAGTTATATCTCGTTTGTACGAGTACTATCTCGTTTGAACGAGATACTTTCTCGTTTAACGAGATACTATCTCGTTTGAACGAGAGAATATCTCGTTTGGACAGGTACTTCTCGGTTGTAGAGTTATTATCTCGTTTGTTACGAGTATTATCTCGTTTGGATGAGATGCTATCTCGTTTGCACGAGTTACTATCTCGTTTGTACGAGTTATATCTCGTTTGACGAGATATTATCTCGTTGAACGAGATAACTATCTCGTTTTACCGAGTTACTATCTCGTTTGAACGACTTACTATCTCGTTTGAACGAGATACTATCTCGTTGTAGAGATTACTATCTCGTTTGAACGAGGATACTATCTCGTTGTACGAGTTACTATCTCGTTTGAACGAGATACTATCTCGTTTGACGAGTTTCTGTCTCGTTGTACGAGTAACTATCTCGTTTGTACGAATTTTAACTCGTTTTTATGAGATATTTCTCGTTTGTTACGCGATCTATCCTCGTTGGTACGACATAAGCAGCTCGTTTGAACGAGTTACTATCTCGCTTGCACTATATTACTCGTTTGGACAATGTATTATAGTAGGTCTTACAAACGAGATATATCTCATTTCAAACGAGCTAATATCATCTCGTTCAAACGAGTTAATAATACGTACAAACGAGATAGTACTCGTCAACGAAATAGTATCTCGTTCAAACGAGATAGTACTCGTTAACGAGATAGTATCTCGTTCAAACGAGATAATATCTGGATCAAACGAGATAATAACCGTACAAACGAGATTAGTACCTCGTTCAACGAGATATATCTCGTACAAACGAGATTAAAACCTTTGTACAAACGAGATAGTAACTCGTTCCAACGAGATAGTATCTCGTTCAAAACGAGATAGTCTCTCTCGGTCAAACGAGATAGTATCTCGTTCAACGATATAGTAACTCGTTCAAACGAGATATATCTCGTTCAAAAGTAAGGAAAACGAGATAGTATCTCGTTCAAACGAGATGTAATCTCGTTCAAACGAGATAGTATCTCGTTCAAACGAGATAGAAACTCATCGTTCAAAATCAAACGAGATAGTATCTCGTTCAACGAGATAGTATCTCGTTCAAAAGATAGTAAATCTCGTTCAAACGAGATAGTAACGCGTACAAACAAATAGTAAACTCTTACAAACAGATTTTATCTCGTTCAAACAGATAGTAATCTCGGTCAAACGAGATAGTATCTCGTTCAAACGAGATATGACCTCGTTCAAACGAGATAGTATCTCGGTTCAACAGATAGAACTCGTACAAACGAATAGTATTCGTTTAAAAAAAACACGAGATAGTATCTCGTTCAAACGAAGATAGTAACTCGTCAAACGAATATAGTAACTCGTTCAAACGAGATAGTACTCGTGTTCAAATGAGATAGTATCTCGTTTCAAAAACGAGATAAAAAAATAATTTTCCATGACCCCTTAACGGGCTCCGTAGATGTAGAGTGATGGTGCCGCATATATTTATGTGTAGCTTTTTGGCTACATGGGTATGCGGGGGGCCCACAGACTTTCAAAGCTTGAAAAAATTCAAATTCACATGGCAAGGATTATTTAACAAAAGCCACTCGATCCACATGTAAAGAAGCCTTGTATGGTGATTTAGGATGGCACTCTTTGGCTTCCATACAATAGTCCAAAGGAATTAATTTATCTGAAAACCGCTTTCTCTCAACTATGAATGAAAATCGTTGGCCGAATCGTGCCTTCATTGCTATGTTGTACATCCGCCTCAAGTGTATTATTAAATGGAGCTGGTTGAACATGTTCATACACTTACTTTGAATTTTATGTGTATGGAGCATATGTATAATATTACCCCACCCACCCAAAATCGCTGGACTAAAATATGTATATCTCATTAAGGGGGTGAAAGAAGATTTTAAAATCTATCAGGCCAACAGAAATCCTCATTATACAATTATTTTATTTTAAAATCTTCTCATAATATGCAAACATATCTCCCTTGACAAGACTAATTTCAAGTGTTACCTTAAATTTAAGGCAAATATCCAACACACTAGCCTGAATAGTAGAATCTCCCGTTGGACAGATAGTGATGGTTCTTGCTCACTGTGTAACAACGGTACTGAGGATATTTTCCATTTCCTTTCCACATCGCAATTCTCTAAAATGTATTCGTTACTGAAGAATTTTGAAAAGCTTGAATCCCGTCTTATTCACCATAATTACAATCATATTTGGTTAATGTTTATTGCTGGTGATTTGAATACGAAACTGATGTTTACTCTTGGTAACACTGATCGCTTTGATGATGAGCGTCGCGAAAACATTAGTTCATTTGATTCATTCTGCAAAAGTTATCTCAGACGTGCTTGGTGCTTACGTCCACTGTTAAAAATTTCGTAAATTAAGAAACAGATTTTCCGTAAATTTACGGAATCTGTTTTTAGAAAACAATCAAATAAAAAACAAAAACATAAAACAAAAATAGCTACAAAGGTAAACGAAATATTTCAAAATTTTCTTGGCAGCAATATTTCCGGACTTTCTTTTTTTGTTCCGCCGTAATTTTAAATTACGTTAAATTCTGTTTAAATACATATTTTTTTTTCCATAAATGAAAAGAACAAATTTCTCTGTAAATAATTACTGTCAAAGTTCCGTTAATTGACAAAATTTCTGGTTAATTTAAACCCTAAAAATGACTGGAAATCCGGATCTCCAGAAATTTCCGTAAATTTACGGACCTTTTTTTACAGTGATAAATACTTATGCTAAAATTTAAAATTGTAGTCGTACTGTCTTATTGTTTTGTTGGTGTTCTTTTGTTTATGAATGCACCACTTTTAGGTGTGTGCCAACGATGTAAAGGTGTAATTTCAAATAAATCATAAATAATAAATAAAATACATAATAAATTATTTGCATTTCATGAATTTTAATTAGCTTTTTGCATAATTTTTCAGACAGTTCGGTAACCTTTTTGAAATGCTCTGGCTGGCTAAACGTAATCCCGATTTACTTCGAACTTGTTTGGATGATAGAGTAGGTTGCGCAATAAGGTATCATGTGTTGAATTTGGCTGCATATTTTGCATATTCATGAATATTAATTAAGCTTATTTTTTTTGGCCGGTCAAAATGACATCCCTTTCCCCCTCAAGGCTTGTTTGTAAGTATCTGGAGTTCCGTAAGGGTCGAATGGATGTAACGTGGTGGAAGGAAGTGGGTTAGAGTTCTTGACCTAATTAGGTGTTGGGCATATTTCGAGCACATGAACATATGCAAAATGAGCTAATTGATATGCAAAAATCAGCATAATCAACTATTTTTGAAAGCGGTACAGCGCCTACAAAATCCTTCACTGCACGCAAAAACCTATTATGGTGCGCATCTTCTTGTGCCATTTGCAAGGTTTCCTGATACATGCGGCTTAGGTATGCAATGAGCTATTAATATGCATCTGCTGTATCGCTAAAATGTTACTCATATGCAATATTCCTTTGCTACATAAAAAACCCCACCTACCATAACCTACCATACCCCATGACACCTATCACAATACCATACTCCTGTTTTTTAAGCCTTGGAAAGGGTGGGGGTGTTGGTGGAGGGGCAGGGTGGGGTGTAAGTGTCGAGATGGGGTACGTCGGAGGGGTCGGGGTGGTGTTCATCTGGGTAGGGTCGGGGGGGTGGCGGTCTCGGAAGGTGGGGTGCGTGGGAAGGGTGGGTGCATCGGCGAGGGGCAGGTGACCTCATGTGACCTGTGACCTTTGTGACCTGTGACCCCATGTGACCCATGCGACCTCAATGCCCCATGTGACATTGGTGACTCCCTGTGACTTGGTGACCCCATGTGAACCTTGGTGACCCCATTTGACCTTTGTGACCCCATGTGATCTTTGTGACCCCCATGTAAAATCATTTAAAAAGAATACGAAAAATACAATTAGTGTGACGGTCGTAAATGGACGGAAGCGGTAGTGATGAATGTGCTTCACCGCGGTGAACAAACTAGGTAAAGCCGGGAATCCCTGTAATCGCGGTGAAAACAGGTGCGCAAAATCAAAAGTCCTGATCAATACAAAAATACAATAGGCGAAAAAGCATCATCAAAATACAGACCTTCCATCACAAAATTAAAGACCGTTTCTGTATCTTTTAAAAGGGCCATTGCATCAGTCCCATTAAATCCATTCCCTTCAGGGTCATCCCAAACCGGCTGCAAAGTACCACCAATCACAACCCACCAAACCAAACCCCCCAAACCAACAATTTGAAACGAATCCACCCGGGCGGTGACCGCTCTTGGTTTTGTAGGCTGATCTAAACGTCAAATTTTGACTTTTTTTCCATAGACTTTGCGTGGTTTAAAAAGTGACAACATACCTTTTTTTTGTTTTGGTCTAGCTCAAAAACAAAGTCGTGACCCCCATTTTTTATTTCAGATTCTTTATCAGCACCATTATAAAAACCATATATGTGAATTCTGGAAATTTTATCGAGTAGATCGCTAACACGTCAAACCCCTTAACACATGTCGTGTAAAAGGCGTGTAAAATGTCTGAATAGCACTCTGAAAAGACGCAAACCCCTTAACCAAAATTTGCACTAATGGACTTTTCAATGGACACTGCAGTGTACTCCCGGTTTTTGATTCATTCGGAACCATCGAAATTTCATGTGTCCTCGCAAATTGTCGTTTCAAGGATATTGATAAAGATCACACTCAGTCTGCTACATCGAGTTAGTCAAGACCCTGGCGTGCGGGTCACTTCAACACACCCTCCTCACTAGATGAGCTCACCTCTGCGATCCCCTCAGTCAACTAAAGAGTGAAAAGTCGCGGAGTTCCTGATGCACTGGGGCCCGCGATGTCTTGAATGGCTCAGGAGTTCCTATAACACATGTTGCCTTACCAACCATCCTTACCCAGCGACTGCCTGCATCGGAACACCAAGGGCTCATCGCCACTTCAAAGCAACTCTCAATGGAGGCGCCTCTGCCATACAATCAACCTATCTGGGAGTGAGCTTGACCGGCAGCCTTACTTATCGGCAACATCTCGAGTCATATGTGCAAAGGTATCTTTTGAGAATAACCTCCTGTGCCACCTTGTTGGATCTTCATGGGGTGCTACTCCACTGACGACCGTACCTACCCTGCCCTGGCCTCTGGTTCTACAGCGCTTGCCTAATATTCCCCGCCCCAGCATGAGTGCAATAGCTCTCATACAAAGAAGTATGGACACAGTACTCAACGAGACCATGTGGCCATTGCTGGCTGCCTTCTCCCACTCCATACGAGTTTCTACCAACGCTTCGGCATTGGCACCTGCCTGCTTCGGAGAGAACATCCCACACACATAACTGGTGAATAAGACTATGTTGGACACAGCACCTGCCTCATAAATTACTGTCAAAGACTCACTCCAGTCGGTCAGACAACACGCGCTCTCGTCGGACTCTTTCTGCGACACACTTGCTAAACTCTCCACTAGCTCCCCCCCGCATTCAACATCTTACAGACTGGACACTGCCTGACTACTACCACCCGACCAGATCAAACTCTCCATTACACCTATGACAGAACCCCACGGGTCATGCGTGCAATCTTCCACGTAGGAATGGGTCACATTGACAGGATTCACACAGTAGTCGGTCGTTTCAACAACAACATGCACCGATGGGGGCGCTACCGATGTCGCGCCAAGGGCTCGTCCATCCAGACTGTGGATCACATTCTCAATGAGTGGATATAGAACCTTCTCAAACCCTAACAGTCAACAGTGGCTGGCTCCCGCAAATTTACACATTTGACTGCTGCCTCATACGCAGAAGAATTCATTCGGAACCCTCCTTCGTAATATCAATACCACCATTCTTCCTTTGGACCCCACAGTGACCTTTGAAAACTAAAAGTGCATTTTTGGTTGGGGTTTTGTGCTTTCCGGGGGGTGCGCCTATCTCGGCGCCCATTTTGCACCGTTTTTTTCAAGCGAGATGATAGTGAAAGAGCAAGACCTAGGTAACAAAGCTAAACAAATGCATATTGCGAAAACTTTCAAAATCATCGAACTTTGACACATATCGATCGAAAAACATGCCAATACCAAGTAATGAAGTATCACTCTGCTGCATGGTCCATACATATGGGCTATCCGAATCCTTTGACTGTAATGCAGCTATACTATGTTCGCGGGTATGTTCGGTATAATCAATACAATAAATTTCGCGTGCAGCTAGCTCGTCAATATTTAATCCATAGATATAGCGAGTGATTTTCTTATATTTTTCACATTGCTTTAATCTTTTTGTAGTAAACATAGTAACATTTCATCAAGTTATTTTGTTTATTTAGCATACTTAACTTCTTATCAAATTGATAGTTTCATGATTTGATTGATTAGTACAAGGCTCAATTTGGGGGGGGCCGGATATGCTTACTGCTTAGTCGTCCATGTTTACGGATTACAAAAATTATACTTCTTATCAAATTGATAGTTCATGATTTGAGTTGATTAGTACAAGCTCAATTGCCATTGCTTACTGCTTAGTCGTCCATGTTTACAGAATTACAAAAAGCAAGTATTATCACAGTTGCTTTATGCCAGATTTCGGAATCTAGCACTTCTCAAGGCAGGATGAGAAGAATTCGCAGAGCCGGTAAGTTGCCTCTATACCGGAGTAGTGAAGGATTCTAGGTGGATGCACCATGGCCCTGGAGCTTTGCCAGACTTGAGGAGTTTCAGAGCCTCTTCCATGCAGGTCATTCAAAAGTGAGAATGTGTCAGTAAGCTGAGAAGTATACTGCTTATCTTCCGGAGCTTATGGCCACTTCTTTCTTGACCACTTAGAGTGATGCACAGTCGGATTTGGTGAAACGACCATTGTTTACAAGCACACTGCCAATACTGGACACTTCCCAAAACCTGGCGCTGATCTCCCAGTCAGTCGATAACAGTTTCCTACGATCTTCTGCTGGAGTGAGTGAAGTCAATAGATTCCATTGTTTCGGTCCACCTTTCTTTACGCTTCAGTCTTGTCCAGCCTTGTCAAGAGAGCTGTGGCACTAGCACCCAGGAGGGGCACTCCCATCTTGGAAGTGACGCATATATAAAGCTGTTAAGACCCCCTTCATCAGCATCGTTGTCGCCCAAAATCCCCATATTTTTTGAAAATTTCATCCAAAGACCCCATGTTTTGAAAATTTTGCAAATTTGTCACTCGGAAAACCCCTATTTTGTGGCAATTTGTCTGTCTCTCACCCAAAGACCCCTATTTTCTCGGTCCTCTCCTGGGTTTGCCCCCCCCCGGGCACTAGCATCAGAGTTCTCCTTTCATGGAGCTGATGTGATATCGTCATACTGTGATGATACAGATATTTGCACTCTTCATCCTAACAGGGAATGTAGCTCTTTTGGAAGCCTCTAGGGATGACCTGTTTGGCTGTGTTTATCAGCATGCTACAATATAGTCTATGTTAGAAGCGTTGACATCATCACTGTTTGGAGACGGTATATAGATGATGTGCGCTGGGTGATTTCTAGTTGCATTTGTCCCAGTCTACTTTAGGAAGTTCTCTGGTTTGCATGTGATATAAGCGTCCAAGGCAGGTTGGACTAGTGACGATTGATGCTGGGATATGGGAAACTTGTCGAGGACGTAGCGGAGTGGAAGTTGACGTCCTTGACTGGAAGCAGTAAAAGCCAGGTCCGGGTTTGTTCCAGTGCTCCATCGAGAGAAAACTATGTGGATCCTTGGGGTTGAACAGAACAGTCACGATGTTTGAAGCCCACTCCAGCAATACAGATTCCATCGCTGTCACAGCGTGAGTACTTCCAGTCCGTGTGTTTGCAGTTGAAGTCATCTGCATAGCGCATAGACACAAGGTGCAGGGTAAGGTGGTAGTGAGGTGGCGACTAGATGATCTGAGCTGGAGGTGGTTGGTACACATTAGTTATGTTAATAACATTAATAACTCCGTAAAAACAAGCTTTGAGGAAAAGCTTGTTGGCACACGAAATCATTTCATAATTACGTCAATATCATCCGCAATTTTTTGTTGACACAACTTTTACAATACTTTTGTTGACAAGTGTGGTGGCATCAGTATTGAGATTTTGCCATGTGTTATCACATTTAGCATATCGTTAATAAAAAATAATAAACAAAAGAGGTCCAAGAATACTTCCTTGTGGAACACAAATGTTCACTAGTAATGTGTTTGTAGCTACACCATTTGTTCTCTGTCAGATGACATAAACCATTTTGGAGTTGTGGTTAGATGCTATCAGGAATTAGTTTATCGTTTAAAATATCGTAGTTTGTCATCCACTATTATATTAAAGGACAGTTTCAGTAGACTGGTTTTCATTGAGAATATTATTAGAATATTAGGAGCCTACGTGATTGTACACAGCCATCTTAATATAGCATTAATGGACAGAAGTTTGGAATCGGGGGGGGGGGGGGGGGGGAAAAAAAAAAAAAAAAAAAATGGTTCTCAGGGGTTTGTTGACCCATACTCTTTGCAGGGGTTCTGAAAGTGACCCATAACGGGACCAATTTTCAGTAGAAATATACCCCTAACGGGACCAGTTTTTGGTGAAATTATACTAGTTTTCAGTGAAAATATACCCCTAACGGGACCAATTTGCAATGAAATTATACCCCTTGCGGGACCTGTTCTCAATACGTGAATAAAAGACCTCTAATATAGCTAAATAGTTAAATTTTCCTTTAGAAATTTGTTTAATCACAACTGAATTTGATGCCCCTAGCGGGAACTTGATTATCGTGATTATTGTAAATTGATAGGCTAAACATAGCGGTAGTCTCGCATTTGCAGCTAGTCCCTCTTTTTTTTTGCAACGAGCATGAGGGCCCGACCAAATTCCAAGACCGCCCCTCCCCCACCTCCAATCCCCCTCCTCGGTTTGGAATACATTTATTGGTCGCTCTTTTGAAAGAATGTTCATGGAGGACACATTACTGTCCAAGTATGTGTGTCCGTCCGTATGTCCTCCGTCCGTCCGTATTGAATCGGTTAAACACTTTTTGAAAATGCTCTGCAGGCTAAACGCTATCCCGATTTACCTCAAAACTTGATAGGGGATGATAGAGTGAGGTGCCGCAAAATTATGTGTAGCTTTTGTGCTGCATTATTTGCATATTCATGAAGTTAATAGCTTATTTGCATATTTTTCAGCCCATTTCGGTTAACCCTTTTCAAATGCTCTGTGGTAAACGCTAATCCCGAGTAACTTCACAATTGGGGATAGGTTGATAAAGTGAGGTGCCAAAACTATTATGTTGTAGCTTTTGGCTGCAACTATTTTGCATATTCATGAATATAATTTAGCTTATTTGGGCCCGTCAAGTGACAACCTGCCCCCACAAGGCGTGTGTGCAAGTGATATGGAGTTCCGTATTAAGGCGTTTATAATGATGTAACCTGGTGACATTGGAAGGAGTGGTTAAAGAGTTCTCAACCTCTGATTAGATGTTGGGCATTTTCGGGGCGAATTAAATACGCAAATGAGCTTAATTGATATGCAACAATCACGTAATCGCTATATTTTTGCAAAAGGCTACATCGGATATGCAAAATTCCTTCACGGCACGAAAAAACAATTATGGTGCGCTCTTCTTTGCAATTGAAAGTTCTGATACAGCGGCCTTAGGTATGCAAATGAGCTAATTACATATGCATAATTGCTGTATCGGCTAAAATGGTACATTGGATATACAAAATTCCTTTGCTCATGAAAAACTACTATACCATACATCTTGTGTGTGGTGAATATAGAGGGGAAGGGTGTGGTGTTTGGGTAGGGTGGGCATGGTGGATGTTGGGGATGGGTCAGGTGGGGGGTTGTTGATGGGGGCAGGTGGGGTGTTAAGTGGCGAGGTGGGGTGCGTCCGGGGAGGGGTGGGGTGCGTCTGGAGGGGTCGGGGTGGTGTGGCAATCTGGGGTGGGGTCGGGGTGGTGGCAATTGGGGTAGGGTGCGTCGGGATGGTGGGGTGCGTTGGCGAGGGGCGAGTGACCTCATGTGACCTTGTGTGGACCTGGGTGACTTCAGGTGACCTTGCTGACCTCGCCATCACCTTTGGCCCATTCACAAAATCGCGGTGCCGAGCGGTCGGGGGAATGGCGATGGGGGGGGGTGTGTGTCCAGGGATGGAGGGTGTGGCCAGGAGGGGGAAGGGCTTGGTTGTGGGGCGTGGTGGGGATGCCTTGTACCTCATGTACCTGGCGCCCCAGGTGACCTTTGTGGCCCGTGTGACCTTTGTGACCCTATGCACTTTGACCCCATTGACCTCAGTGATCCCATGTGACTTGGTGACACCATATGACCTCTCAGTGACCCCATGCGACCCTTGTGACCCATGTGACCCTTTGTTGACCCTATGCAAGCTTTGTGACCCCATGTGGCCTCAGTGACCCCATGGTGTCCCTCAGTGCACCCCATGTGACCTTTGTGATCCCATGTGACCTTTGTGACCCATGTGACCCTGGTGGACCTCATATCTCCTTTGGTGACCTCATGTCACCCTTTGACCCCCCTTTACAAACCGCAATGGCAGACACACTAGCGGTCTAACGGCCGCAATGTATTTTTCATACATTTCGGTTACTTTTTAAAATCTCTGCTTGCTAAACTGTATGCCCGATTTACTTCAAACTCAAAATAATTTTGTATAACACTGTTCTCCCAGCGCATTTTTCTGATCCTATCATTTGCCAAACTTTCATCTAAAGCAAGTGATCGCGCAAACCAGGCGACACTTGCGGTTCGATAACCGCCTTGTTAAGACTAGCCCCCTACATTTTTTAATTAATAACATTTTTCCCAGTCTAAATTTTGAAAAGTTTAATATTGCTTTTTGGTCTTGAAACATAAACAATCAACTTGATTATGCTTGTTCCCCTTATGGTTCTCGATAACCTTATATCCTAGTAGTCGGATAAAAATGAAAAAAATTCTTCTATTTGGAAGAATCCACCCCGGTTCCTTTGGGAGCTTCTTGGGCAATTCCAGCGGTTTACAAGTCAC
>JAMKCH010034026.1:0-16474 GCA_023653785.1 Ophioderma brevispina | reverse complement strand
ATGCAGAGTATACTATAGGATGGGTACTGCTAAGTATACTGCTAAGTAAACATAGCTGCTATCCATCCAGTGGCTTGTGTACTTTGCAAGTACTTAGTTGTAGGTACTGCATCAATAATGCATCAAGGGGGTACCCTTGGAGTAAAGCTAAGAGTACCCATAGAGTAGCCTAAGCTCTGGGTTACACCATGAGTAGGAATCTTGCTGTGTATAGCAATTGCATGTTCTAGGCTCAGGAACAGCTTATGAGACATTCTAAAACAAATGGTATCAGGCAGTGGCAACTCACGTTCAGGAAAAAAAAAATTCTAGAAAGAAATAGTGAAACAAACAAACGTACACACACACACACAATACAAACTAAACGCAAACAATATTAAAATTATTTAAAAAAAAATAAACTCCAGATTAAAATTGACATCTAAATTAAAATCCAAATTTTTAAAAAAATCTAGGAAAATAAAATTAATATGTGATCAGGCAAACATGACAAGAGATTGAGTATTAGAATTTAATGACACCTCAACACAATTGTGTCATATCGTGTCATTATGATAATAGCATTTTGTTTCAGTTGGAATATATTAGCTACTTTTGATTTGCTAATTTGCTGAGAATTGGGCACTATAAGGCCTAATCCTTTGCACTTAGGCTAAAGTTCCATGGCCCAATCGCTAATAGCCTCGTCCCCAGAATCCCAGATTTTACCGGAAGTTCAACATTTTGGTATCAGAAGAAAACGACTATTTTTCTCATTTACCCCTGGAAATCTTAGGGCAAAGGATGTTTGGCTTGGGAAGTTAAGAGCGAAAATGTACCAAATTTGGTCGACCAATTATTAATTTTACACAGTACTCTTTGGGGCTTATTAACGAAATCACGTTTTCTGCTCTCACTGAAATGCATTGAATATCGGCGCGAAATTTCACAGGTGGGGTTTTTGGGTGGCAGGCCAATCTATCAGATGAAAACTTCATACCTTAACTCGGCTAGCCTATCCCCCTTTAAGGTTTGGTGTAACAATCCTGAAACTTGTTTGGACATTGTTTATTTCGAATTTAGTAACTTACTGTGCAAAGGTTTCAAGCAGACCTTCTTTGTCACAACCGTGAAGCTCAGCAAGTTCCTTCACGATCCTCTCGTGATTTTTTTGGCGCTTTCGTTTACTTTCACAGGTAACCAGCTTATCTGTCGGAGTGATTTCACGGCGACGTCTACGACCATTGAAAATGCGTTTCTGTTCTATCACGTTTTCATTCGTTTGCGGGTGAGACAATAGGTAACGCTGCAGTTCAATGATATGGCTCAAATGAATATCTACTTTTGAGAGGGGCAGGTCCTCTTGACAGTTGGAATATTGTTCTATTTTAGCTGGATAGTCTCTCAGTGAACCCCCTCCAATGGCCAACATAATTACAACTGAAATACGTATGTGTGTTCTTACTGATTGCGTCCCACGAGGCTGCTTCAAGAAGGACTCGGCAATCGTGAAATTGTTTCTTAATAAGAAATTGTCTATTTGCTTCCACCCGTTCTTAACTTGCCTATTGTACAGCCCAAGAAATTCAATGTGTCAATGACTGGACAGTAAATGCATCATCTTGATTCAGTAATTCTACATTGAAATGAGGCCACCCTAATTCGGCTGTGTTGAAATTTTGCTTGACTTATTTCATAGTCGAAAGGTAGGCCAGGCCTAAACAGTGCTATCATGGTGCTATGCGCGAAAGCTAATGAGGTACGTGTGTTGTTAAACAGCAGCCAAATGAAAGTAAGATAGAAAGGCCAATGACACTTGATCAAATTATGCGTGCGCATTTATATTATAGCATTGGGAGCAGCCTGTAATTAATGTGAGCTATCTTACACTGTCACTGTTAAAGCGACAACATTGATTGAGCATGCGTGCACACTGTCCTGCTTTATACAGTGTTGCGTATAGCATGCTTAGGTGGTGTCAATTGCAGTCACCGCCCGATTGACTTGGACATCACCGTTTGAGCATGCGCCCATCGCGTCCTTGTTGAGGTGTGATTGCTTGACTTCATGCGCTAATCAAATTAAGGCGATAAGAGACGAGCGATCATTACAGTTTGCGGGCAATTATCTGTTCCCCACGGCTACTTTTTATTGACTTTACATCTAGCTTAGAAACATTCTGGTAATGTAATAATGAGCAAATCTTCTTTTGGTTAGTGAGAGTCACTTTGCTAATTTCCTCTGGCTCGCTGCTTTGCAGCTCAGTTGATACTTTTACCTGAATAAGGGAGCCCTAGTTCTAGGGCTAATATTTTTGGTGATGCTTCCCGCGAGTGCAAGGGAGAAGACATCACATGAAAAAATTGATCTTAAGGGGTTTCATATGTATATACCGCCATCATTTTTTCTTCAACCTTTGTATAAATATGGTTTCATTGATACAAATTTGAAAAAATTGGGGGTCACCAATGTCGTTTTTGAGATAAAACCATTAGAAAATACACATTTTACCTGAATTACATAGGTCTGTGATTTTTTTTTAAAAGTTGTGCACACATACCAGAGCTTTGTAATAAAACCTAAAAATTGGGATCATCAAGGTCCTACATTGTATTTGAGAAATTTATTTATTAAAAAAATAAACCCATGCGACATCAAAGTGTGTTTAGAACCAGTAATAAATGTAAATATTACACACCCATCCTCCTCACACCCTAGGGATTAAAGAATGTTTTTATTTTGCATGAAAACATAGCTGCACAGGACAAATGTTGCTGTATGTTAAGCACTGGCATTGGACGCTTCACATTGCAGAAGGCATTTCAGTGGATTTGGGGCTTGGAATGATGCCAAAAGGCGATATATGACGCAAGCTCCTTAATTGGGCCGCCCATTGTGCCCTTTAACTTAAGGCCAAATAATAAAAAAAAGTGCCAGTTTCTCTTCCTTTCCTTATTGTTGGCTTCCTTTTTGTGGGCCGCCAGCTATAGCTGGCAGGACCACTTAGCAATCCGTTGTGCGTGTGTATGTGTGTGTGTGTATGTGTGTGTTTGTGTGAATGTGTGTCAAAAATTGGTTCCAATTGAAGTTAAACTTTTCAATTGAGGTCAATTTAAAAAAAAAAATTAACAAACTTCTGTCATAGGTGCACAATGGGATCCCTCATATGTTGATAAGGTCAAGGTCATGAGAGGTCAAGTTGAAAAATGGGCTAAAAATGTAAAATTGATCTAAATTGAAAAACTTGAAGTTCAATTGGAACCAAACTTTTGTCATAGGTGCACCATGCGATCCCTCATAAGTTGATGAGATCAAAGGTCACATGCCAGGGTCAAAGGTCATGGGGCGGCCCACAGCTTATATTCTTTGAATATAGTGAGCGCGAAAGCCGAGAACCGCGAAATTCTAGTTTGGCCCTACCAAATGAAATTCTTAACCGTCAAATAAGTAGTTATTTGTGTGTGTTTGTATGTGTGGTATCAACACATTTACTATGCAATAAGGCCCATGGAGTATGGCAGATGCTGCACACCCAGGTGCACTTTCTTTTTTTTTATTTCCCAAGTTTTACCCAAATTGAACTATGCCTTCTATCATGTTAGCTATGATTGTAACTTAAGGCTAATAGGCCTCGGGTAGAGGCACACTTGTAACCCTAACATATGTAGGATCAAAGGGCATCTAGGGGTCCTTTAGACCTCCTTCGAAAATCAACCTTCAAAAAACAAACAATCCAAAAAAAAATGTTTGACCTGAACCCAAGAGTCATAAAAGGTTGTAGCTGCATGCCATGTAGTATTCAATTATAGGATCATGTACTCACTCAAAACATTTATTGTAGGGCCCTACTCATAACTGTCAGTATACTTGTATTGATTTTATAGAATTCAGCCACAATCAAATTGCCACATACCACCATACACATAGCAAATATATCTGTTAGATTACTTTTTGAACATGAAAAGCGAGTTGTTTATTTTCCACAGATAATTGGAAATTTAAATGAAAGGTTATTAATTGTTTTGGTAATGGTAGTTGGGTATCTTCCCAGATCAGAGCTATAAATATTGACAGATGTGTCATAATTAAATGCAGTATTGGGTCATTCCATGCCAAATCACCTAATTTTCCGAAAAGTCCCGACGTGATTCCCTCAGATTTTCATGAAAATCCATCAAATTGTTCCTCTATGGGTATAATGCACCTACAGAAAATTTTAGGCCTATAGTCCCAGTCTTTTAGAAATTACAGCCTGTTGAAAAATTACTTGGGACCCCCCTTTAGTTGACTCGCAACACATTGAAGATTTTTTTTTTATTTTCAGAGACTCATATCTTTAGATTGGAAAGGGGTGCCAAGCTGAAAATTGGTACTCTAAGTAACTTCGGCCCAATCTTTCAGAATCTGGCATCAAAAACAGAGTATCTTACCTCATTGTGAAGTTACAGGCATCCAAGAACACAAGTTTTAGGTAGTGAAAATTATTTTTTCAATTTTCAAGGGGGCCAAGTATCCATATCAAATGTCAATAGGATGCTCAAATTTGGTGTATGTAATATCTGGGTATATCTATACTCCAGAGGAGGAACAGGCTAAAGCAAACTTTTAATAAGGATATGCCGAGTGCCCAAGTGGGTCCTACACACAATATTCTTTAAAAAGCGCCCCTTGTGGTGGGTGGTTGACCTTCTGAACAGTTACTCAGGGTATTGAAATTTAAAACACAGAGAGATATTTATTGGACCTTTATGTGTGCCAAATTTCAGCAATGTGACTCCACTCCTCCTCCTTTTTGTATATATTCAGTATTCATCGTTCTACAACATGTTATATTTTGGGAGTTTTTAAGTGTTTTTCTGTTGTCAAAACTTAATTCACTTGAAATAATTTACTTTAATAGAAATCAATAAAAATGTCCCTTATTTTAAACAACATTATTAGACAAAGTGTACAATACATAAAATCCCATTTAAATAAATTACGAATGTAAGCATACCTGTTGTTTTGTTATGTTTGCCATAGTTTGGCTGTTGAAAAGCGGGGCTCTGGGTTAGATGACCATTTTGGAGTGTTTCCCGAGATAGGGATGCTTTGTAGAACATTCTCTATACTACAAGAAAATATTTGACAGTACTAAACATGTAGTAAAGGTACAAACCATAGTTTGACAAGGTGTTAATAAAATTGTACGCATTGATATGGGAACAAACCGAAATGCAACACAATCAATATAAATGTAGCAAGTGTGTTTACCCCAACTTAGCCTTTAATCAATGCCTTTTGCACTTTATTTTATTTGCTACAATCTTCCTGTATACGATGTGGTATTGGGATGCTCATTGGGATCTTGTACATTTTGCCTTTCCACATTCTTTTTTTTGGTTATGTTTTACCGGACAAATCCTCAAATTTCTGGAGAACTGATATGTGGCATCATTGGAAAGTGCACCATTGAAAGACCTTGGCAAAATGTGATACTACCGGTTTGGCAGGGGTTGGTAGATGTTACTGTTGGGCATTCGTTATGTGGTTAAAACAATGTTTCGGTTGACAGATAATTCGACAAAAGTGTATGTGTCACCCCACCCCTCCCATATGATGACCATTATAATACTTTGAATGAACACATTATACTTGCACAGAAGTATGGCTATTTGCACAGATGCCTGCACTCAGCCGAGGGCCTTCACCATCTTAGCCAAGGCACAAGAAGGCTAGTAATGGTTGTTAAGCAGCCTAAATAAAAAATGTAGAAATTCCAAGTCATGTCTGATACCTGTAGTTGAGTGCATGGGATTCCTCTTGCATAGGACCAGATAAGGGTTTTGTTGTATCAATGTAATTTTAACACCTACCATACGGCTATTTTTATTGATCATTTGGTTTGTTCTCAATGCTGTTTGTTTTATGTTTACATGTACTAGTCAAAAGTTTATTATGAAACAGATTGTGCAGAAACTCAAAATTAGATGAGAAATATACTAACGTTTGTTCTTGTACACATTCCACTGGAAATTGTCAGCTTCAAAAAATGTTCCAGTAGCCTTTGTAGATCTTGGCGATAGAAAGAACCTTTTGGTCCTTTGATTTCTTTTGGGGAGTAGAGCAATTGGAAAAGCCGGGTTAGCTTAGCTAAAAAATCGGGAAGTGAATAATCATTGACCTTGATTTCAGACATTGAATCTGTTTTTTAACGGACACACAAAGTCAAGGTGAGCAGCTTTTGGTATTCGCAAGTATACGTTAAGTATTCGGCTAATGGGTGCGAAACTAATAACAAACCAAAATCTCGTGAGAGGTAAAATCAAATGACAAACTGGAATAAATACAATCAACCTCTTATCACCAACGGAACATATAGGGTTTAAATGTACCTAGCCAAATTTGGCTGTATGGAAACAGACTTACCGATTGGTTAGACTTAGCTCTAGCCTTAGCAAGATTCAACCATTTTCTGTTACATCTGACTTGACTCCCATATCAATCGAGAGGTGATGGTCTTACGGGACGGAACACTGTTGAATAGTCAAAATAAGAATTATTGGGTCAAATTACTGTGGATGTTGATGTTGAAAAAAAAGGTATTGAAAGTTATGACTAAACCATATCCAAGTGCTAGTGGTACACATATTTTGAGACTTGGTGAGATTCATCAGTGGTTTTACCCAGTGTGTGCTTTTGTATGAGATTAGTGGTTAACAGTGTTTGCTTTTCAAAAATTGGTTACCAAAAAAGTGGTTAAAAACAGTCAAAAGAGTTTGAACTGTTGCAAAACTAATTTACAATCAAGGTAGATTTAAATGTGCATTTTGTGTTTATTTCCAGCACCTTAGTTTTATTCATTGTTCCTAGATTATCCTCAGAAAAGCTTATTCACAAAGTTTGATTTGATCCCGATCTTGTGGTTTTGTGTTATGAGCAATTGCTTGTTTCACACGGTCCCTCAGACAACTGTGCTGTAATTTGTCAGTTTACGGGAAGAAAATACAAAAGTGCGAATTTCTTACAGATACGACCGAATTTGCACGTAAGATTAATAGGTACATGTGGATTACTAAGACAAACGGTTCAGATGATATAAAAATCTCAACTTCTTGAGGTAAGTCGGGGAGACGAGGCTGTGGATCACGTAATGCCCCTCTTAATTAAAATTGTCTTGTCAAGGGGATAGAAACATTTAAAGACTGAGGTTTCAATTTTACTGAAAACTTAAAAAATCACAGAATCTGCAATTTTGTAGTTCATGGAAATGTGAGTCATATTCATAAAAAGGTTCAATAATTTTAAAAATATTGTAAAAAACATTGCATATGACAGAATTAAACTATCATCATTCATTTAACCCCTGGACACTATCTATGTACCCATATTTTGGTACTTTAACGATTCAAGGTCACTTGGAATGTATATCAATTAACAGAAATAACCCTCGTCTACCTGAGCCATTTTTTGTAACAAAACTCCCGAAGGGGGGGGGTGGTTATTTTCGTTACTGAACACCCGATTCCTTTATATTTGGTACCAAATGATAGCTTAGAGTTTCTTCTTTCTATTGTACCAAAATAAGTACTAGCATCCCCATTATGCCGTCACCATGACGTCATATGTTGAAGTACGAAAATACTGTATATAGGGTGGAAAATTGATATTTGGCAATTTTAGCGACCTCACCCTCCAAACACGTTATATTATAGCTCTAAAATGCTGTGTCATTGTATAGATAAAAACTAGTCATTCCCTCAAGTGATGTTCAAAACCGCATGAACATCTGATTCTAACCTTTTTGGCGAAAAATTGAATTTTTCACTGTCTGTGTGTCTATGGGAAATGGAAGTTTTGCTTACATGCAAAACTTTGACGTCATGTGACGTAAGCGAGGCATGTTGGTACTCATTTTGGTATCAATTGAAAGAAGAGGGACCCATGGCTTATCTATTGGTACAAAATCAAGTTCGTGTCTGTGATGTCCTGTGTTGTGTAGGGCATTGTTGGTATTATCCTTAGAAGGGGGTTGTGGTTCTTACCACCCCCCTATCCATACTTGGTTACAGAATGCCTGGAAGCGAGAGAACAAAATGTGATTTTCATTTCCTTAATTTCAATATAAAAACATAGGCTCTGAAATTTTGTATTTGCTTCTATACGAAATTAGAAAAGAAATTGCACAATTTTGTACCAAAGAAGTAATTGTCAGCTTAATCCTTCATATGGGGATATTTTAATTATCTCTAAATTTAAAAAATCTTAAAAAAAAAAAAAAAAAAACTTTTTAGGGACACCTCTTATGTGAAATCTCTCGTTGCACCTTTAAAGGTATGTGATATTTCAATCTATTTTTATATGGGAGCTAAAAACTGTAATTTTAAGCACCATTGAATTATATGTAAAGGTATATTGGTCCACCAAAACGGGCACGTTATTGCTAATAACATTAAATTTTAGACCTAGGATTTCACAGGGTAAATGAGAAAGGGAAAAATAGCATGCTTTCTTCGGGCCAGGCCACATACAATTTGGACTACTTTGCCACAATTTAGAAATGTTTTTATTAGACCCAATGAAGTCCTGGGCCAAGTGAGAAAAATCTACATGTATGGGTAGTAACCATTCCAACCCACCCAACTTCCATCCATTCCCAAGGGCCCAACACTTTAGGTTCTGGTGTTCTTGATGGAGGTGGGTCTGTTATCTGTGGTGATGGTATAGTGATGCTTGTGGTGTAGGGTTTGTGGTGACATCTGACTTGATGGAGATCTGACATCGGTGGTGAGGGAGACATCTGTGGTGATGGAGCAGCTGATGTTGGTGGAGGGTGGGGTTGGGTTTGAGGTGGGATGCTGCATGTTGCTGGCATACTGGATACGAGGCCGAGGGAGCAGGTTGGTTGTGATGCGATAGTAAACTACATATTTAAGGAAGTTTTTAAAACAGGAATTGGTTTGCAAGTCTTTTCTACATGTTCAGTAAAGGTGGAAAATAACCACATTCTTATGCCACTACTATATTCTACTAATTTGTAGAGGGAGAGGTCATGTTGTGCAAAATACAATATAGTTACTATAGTATATTTTACCATGGGATTGCATTATGACCTTCTTTTTCCCTGTGTTATCTAAGTGTACTTTTATCAAAGGTCATGTTTCATCTTATGGTGTGAGGTTAAAGTATAGTCGAGGCCAAATTGCAGATTAGCTTAAGGAAAAATAATTTTCACTAATGTATACTTCGTCTGGCTCTGAACTAAGGAGTGGTATCATAGCTTTCGCGCAGTCTTAAGCGTACGAGTCGCAGTAAAAGCCGCAGATGTAATCCGAAGCGTTACAAAGTCAGGTTGTGCGCTGGATACGCATGTACAATACCTGCGCGAAAGCTATATGACATCACTACTTGTTCAGCTGGACGAAGTATAGTATAGTGGAATTGTTTTTCTGATCGGTGTGTTGTGAATTGGTAGATGTAAACATTGCTTAAATTGGGAAATGAAACATTTAAAAAAAAGAGCATGACCTATTACATTTTTTAATAGGGCCGAAACCTCGCACAGCTTTATTGCCGAGTGTGAAGTGTGAAGTGAATCCAGCCCCCCCCGTTGTTGGACAAACTGGATTTAAAACTTTGTTTACTAAAAACTTAAAAGTGATATACACCACTTTGTACCTTTGGTGGTTTGAGATGAGGATCGTTCGAAGAGGCCTTTCTAAATGAGGGAAGGAAAAAAAAATAATAATGTTAGATCATTGATATGGTGATTGATGAAGAACCAGGTTGTCATTAAGAAAATTTAAAAAAACGTATAGGTTATGCGTAAGTCCTTAGGAAAATTCCCAACACTTCTCTGTATAGTACTTGGACCTCAAATTACCTGGCTGCACATATGCACAAATACATACGTAACTAAGAAAATTTTCATTATTCAGTATGCATTTTAAATGAAGGGGGGAAACCCTCTGAAATTATCCCATGTAATTAAATATATTTATATTAGTTTCTCTATTCCGAGGCTTCAAAACTAGAAATGTTCTATTTTGCTGGCTTCCAAAATTTGTATGCATGTTAGTCTATGTGCGCCAACTATAGGATCGGGGCTACTAACCAAGTTTTCGTGGTAGATGTTTCATAAGAAGTCCCAAGTATGCAAAAAAGTACATTGTTCCGTCCAATAGCAGTACTGGCAAACATCAAACAAGTGCATGGACGGATCAATGGTAATACCTTCCTTTGCATCCGTGGGACTTCGTATGGAAACGGGTACCTTTTATTTGAAGGAAAAAAAACTGAAGCAGGTTATTATTTAATGATAAAGCACAGCACATATAGCGCCATGTACGGGTCTACGCTCATCCATAGTTGTTTTATTGGTTCAGGCAAGTCAAGTTAGAGGTTATCTTCTCGACTCGTGGGTGGAACTATTCATCATTGGACAGACATAAACAAGCATGTCCAGCTCTGCCGTTAAGTCCAATCGGTGATCCAAATTCAATTACAAAATCTGTCTTTATATTATGATAAATACGCATTTCTTGGCATTATCGTTCGCAGGTATATAGTTTACTAGACAATTACCAAGTAAACTTGACAAAACATATCCAAACTTTTCGAAATTGGAGCGCTCGTTCAAAAGATGTGCCCTATTATTGCTTTGAGCATGATTATTTTTTGGAAAAGCATTTATTTTTTTGCACCCAACAAGCCACTACATAAGAAAAACCAGCACACAACTGATTTTAAAAAAAAATCTCACTATTAGAACCCTATCAGTGTGAGTATTGTCAGAAAAATGCTTGGCATAAAATTGTCTTTCAAATGCATCAAATTCCATATCATGGTGTAAAAATATCTTACAAGATAGATTCAAACAGCCTTTCAAATAATGGGTCTACAAGATTGATTCATCAAACCCACCCTTCTTCAAGCTTCCTATTTAATCGATTTTTAAAAAACTTGCCCATTTTTACAAAACACATTCAGACTTACAAAGGAGATCCGTATCAGTGTGAGTATTGTCAGAAATGCTTTGCATAAAAATTTTCCCTTAACGACACTAATATTTATTAGATTACTGTGTCAGAATTGTTGGACACAATTTTATCCCAAACTCAAGTTTTTTTTGTAAAAAAAAAAGTGGTATAAAATAGCATATTCTGATGAGCCTTCTGAATGTTATGAACAAATTGGTCTTCATTTCCACGAAAATACTAATTGGAATTTTACTTTGTAAAATAACTCCGGTATCACTTTCCCAAATCAACACAAGGAATTCTAAACGAAATATGCACTTGGATGAAAATGATATGGAAACTTACCTTGAGTATAGCTCTCCTTTCTGGTTTGCCTTGACAACACAACTGTGGTTTGGTATGTAGGCTTCTCCTGCTGCAGCATGATCAAATATTCAGGTATATTAGAGTCCACGTCTTGAGATTTTGGCAAGATGCCTTTTGTCCGTGTCTGCTGATGTACAGTGTTTGTATCGCAAGTCCAGTTAGGGTCAGTCACATTCATTAATCTTCAGAGGTAACGCCCAGCTTCCCTAATTACTGATGACTTAACGTGTTAATGGTGGCCCATTTAGCGCCAAGTCTATGTTTGTTTCCTTATGCCAGTAACATCTTTACAGTGGAGTTAAAGTGACAGGAGGAGAGGAAAGGACGGAGATTTTTAGGATACGAATTTCTCTCAAATTGCACAGGATCGATGTAGACCACATACCAAAAAACGTTCCGGAGGTTGATTGGAACAAACACGTACCAAAAGAAACAGCAAAGATTTTTTAAATTGTTTTGTCCCCATGAGAATTACCGTGCTTTGACTTCTGTCATGCCACGACAGAAGTACTTAATCATCATCTTACTACCATAAGACGGCGTCTTGGGCTTATTCACTTCATGTGTGATTGTAATACATTTGGAAAAACATTCACAAATATGCAAAAACCGGGGGTTCGAAAAAAAATTGGGGGGCGCTTTTTCTGATATCTCATGTCTCTTTAAGCTTACCACGTATTGATGTCACCGCTAACCAAACAAGCTATGAAATAGCCCAGTGCACACAGAAACTGACTTCACCTTCATGTCAATGAAGTCTAATACTGCTCGGGTTTAGAACAACTTCCCATTTTATGGTGGATGGAATTAGTCATCTGTTCAACTCGCGAAGGTGAGTTGCTGACAGGCGCTCCCAAATTTTCGCCAAAATGTTTCAACGCGGTGTGGCAGCGTGATCCAGATCTTCTACATCTACACGATTCACCAGTTGGTAATCAGTCATACCTGTACACCTTAAAATAAAATGTATATGGCTAATATTCTATGAGTGGCTCAACACATGCATTGTCTCTGCTGTTAAAAAAGAGACATGAGGAGATTTCCAGGAAGAAAGCGCCCCATTTTTTCGCGAACCCCGTTTTTTTACCATAATTTGGGAAGGATTACAAAGTACTTAAGACACACTGAAGTTGATAAGCCGAATAACCCGGCCCGTTTTCTTATGTTAGTAAGATGATGATTTAGTAGTTCTGTCGTGCACGACAAGAGAAATAAAAGCATGGTTTTCTATGGGGAACGATTTTACGATAGCAAGAAGTTCAAAAACAAGGTTTGCGGTTTTTCTTTTGCACCTGTTGTCCAATAAACCTTCGAAACGTTCGCGGGAGGTGAGGCTACAACCATACCAGTAAATTTGAAAAAAAAAAAAAAAAAAACGCCCCCATTGAATGCAATGGAGGTTGACCTTATGTGCCCCCTACATCGGTAACTAAGCATTTTAGACAGTCAAAATATCCTATTTTAATTCTATGAAACACCATGTATAATTTGCACCATTTTATATCTAAAATCGGTGGCAACTTTAAAATTTGACCACCTGTACAAACTAAAATGACCTTTCATTGATCTTTGGTTTTTAGCCTCTACCTATTAAACTTTACGTTTTGTAGATAGTAATACAAACTATCCCCTTTCCAGACTTCCTTGTGGTTAGACAAATAATATGGTTATACTTTTCAACATGATTGAAGGCAATTTAAAAAATTTGACCCCTGTAAAAACTTTGTCTTGGCCCTCCTTAAGGCACCAATTTGCTCTGCACTTAAGAATCATGTTTCAGGGGTCCCTGTCAGATTGTCAACATTATTAAATCACTCAAACCTTTTGTACTTGAGACGTTCTCCCACGTTACAAATGTCTGTAGCTCCCGGGTTGAGGGAGTAGTAAGGCGGTTGCTGTTGAGTGTGGGTGTCGGGCCACCCAAGTCACAGGGGGACCAAAACCAAAGATTTGTATAGTAAAACTTTGGTTTTACTACTACTAATTACGCTGGCTTGTTAAGTACACAGTTTCTGCTTTTAATGGCCTGTGAAGCATGGCATCTTACTCACAACCGCACTCTCACCGTCACTGGATTATGGTTGATATTTAAACCAAAATCAACCTAACCACTTCATGTTGATGCATGTGTTGGCTTATGCGAAGTCGCATTGCTCAGATTTTCCACCAACAAATCCTTAAAGGTCCTGGTTGCAGTTGGTTGAGACATCTAATTGTAGCTGAATGTTTTCACAGTACTCGCCAGAGGGAACCGATGTATTTTGCCTCTTATTGGCTCTCACATTTGAGGACGATGCTTGTAAAACACTGCTGCAGCAATTCTTGTGACTCAGGGTAGTCTGGTTGAACTGCATATGTAACTTGGCAATAGTACCTTCCAAAACATGTCTTGCTTTTCCAGTTCTTTTGCTGATAGTTTGTTTGTTTTTTTCCGGGATGTGGTTGAGTTGGCCTCATAAAATTAATGAGTTCTACTCTTTCTATAGAAGGGACTTGCGGCCTGTGCAATTAGCCATTTGACATTTGCGAGTTAACTTCTTAGTGACACCAAAATTATTCCTTGCAGCTCTTTGTAGTTTACTCTTTTGATTTAATGCCGATGCCAGGCTCTTCCCCTTTTGCTGTGTTTTGGCGCTCTTGAAGGGTAGCTTGCCCAATTGCAGACACGATGCCTCTTCCAAACCAGTTGGTTTTAAAGCTTACTCTGCCACCTGCATCATTTGTCGTGAATCGCAATTGCGTCAAAGTGCTTGTGGGCCATTTTTGAGCCAATTATCCAATTAAATATGCTAACTTGCTTGTATCGCTGAGCAGCATTATATATGAAATATTCTGTGCTTCATAGAAGGAATACTATTGCCATAATTTGTGTGAATCATAATTGGCAAAAGTGCATGTGGGCCAATTTAAAGGGGCATTGTTTGATGAGTTGGTCTAATAAAACTGCATAATTGCCGCATCGCTGTGAAACGAGTTACACTGGGATGTGGTGGTGCGAGGGAGGGGGCGGGATGGATTGTTCGGGGAGGGGGGGGTGGTGGTGTCCAGGAGGGCGAGAGAGTGGGTGGGGGTTTGGCGGGGGGGGGGACGGGGGGGTTATATTGTAGACTTTATACATTGTAGTTGCATTATCGCATGTTAGTGATTATGACATTCGGCGGGGAATCATGTTAGCATCACATAAAATATGATTCCTTGTATTTTCGGAATTGTTTGTTTGATAGGGTCCCTCTGGATTTTGGAACTTGGAGTTCATCTCGGCTGGGGAAGTACTTGGATCGCAGTTGTGTGTCTTGCGTCTGTTGCTTCTCCTGCTCTATTTCTCAGGATGTGGGTGTCTACTACTTTTGTGCTGGTTGATGCTTATATTGACCTTTCAGTCAAAGATTCAATGGAAGTGTAAGACGGGATCGCGAAATACTGTCACCAAAAATTTTTTGGGGACACAAAAATTTACGTCGGCAAACCAGATTTGCATTGGATCCAGAACAATAATGATGAGGGCGACAACAAGGTTATTACTTAGAACCGAAGGTTATCTATGTTATTTTGTTTATAAAATCCAATGAGGTTAGAGTACCACAGGAAAAATTATAATTCAGAAAAACAAAGACAATATTGTCAGACAAAATACAAGAACAAAATAGGGGGACAAACAAAAATTTTCGGGGACTGTAGCCAAATGGTTGAGATTTTTTTTCTCTTACTCAATAACTTGGGATGACACTTGATATATACATGCAAAGTTGAAACACATAAAAATTGTGTATGGAAATCACGGAAAGAGTGGGAAGTTACGAAAAGTTGGATACCCAAGAAATCTGTCCCCCGAGTCCCCTAATAAAATAATTGCCCATCACTTTGATTTGTGTATATAGCTAAGCAGTTACCTTTCCCTTATCTTACAATTCATATATTTAAAGAAAATCAATTTCCTTTTCTAGGGATGTACTGGGTTATTGTATCTAACTTTTCAGCACAACTGATATATCAACAAGTTGTCTTCAACGAGAAATACAAATTCTTGGGTGGGACATTTACTCAAGAAACAGAGAGAGAGCTGCATCATTTACAGGCTGAGCTGGCGGCCGTAGATAATCTCTATTATGAATAGGCCCACGTTGGATCTGTCTTGTCTGTCTGTCCCGCCTATTTCTAGGAGGCCGCGGTTTGTTTGTACGGTCACGAAAAATTGGTGGGTGGTTTAGCTTGGGCTGGGCCAGATCCAGTTCGATTGGTTAGCGGCTACGTGCCCCACAAGCTGTATAAATCGCCCAAAAACAAACGAAAAGTACCCAACATAAGGTATCAAAGAGTATCCAAGTAATCACAACAAGATTACTGACTAATAATAATAATAAGGACATTTATTAAAGCGCCATGGACTCCGGGCCCTGAAGGTCGCTCACTGCTGTTGCCTAAGATTATTATTACGCTTGCCATCAGGAAATCGTCACAAAGTTTGTTTGCATTAGAATAAACTAGGTCACCATTTGTTTTAGTTTAAAAAGGCTGTGTGCATGTGCCGTGGGCAGCATCAAATTCCTTTAGGTGTAGTCTTTCACCAGTTTGAAGGAAGAGAAGATTTCAGTAGCTTCCCCCAATGCATTGCTTCCAATGGAGGTTTTTGCACAGCTATGATGTGAATCGTAGTGAGAACAGGCCGCATAAATGACAGTACTGATCACAAACTTGCATGTAAGAATGTTTCATCTCTAACGGTCACTTCCACTAACGTGCAAAAACTTCCATTGGAAGCAAATGCATTGTGGGAAGCTACTTGATATCTTCTCTGTTTGAAAGTGCACCTGCAAATAGGGAGTTCAGGATAAGACCACAAATGGGGGTCATAAATTGGTTGTATGGACATGAAACTTGGAGAGTTGGGGTTGATTTGCTGTACCATCAGGGAGTTAGTATTCAAGGTCAAAGGAAACCGCGAATACCCGAGCATCATTCAAGCCAGGGTGCAGTGCGAAACTAGGTGATCACGAAACCGGAGAGACACCTTAGTATTGTTATAATGAGAAGCCAAGGTAGTTCAGTCACTATGAGTCCATCCATGTAGGTATGTTGGCAATTTTTTCAATATTATAGTGAAAATAACATTGAACCACATCAATTAAAGGTCTCTTTTCTAGAGAAATTTCAATCGTGCAAAAAAGAATTGC